>PDHQ01000122.1:45612-95533 GCA_003339415.1 Ophiocordyceps camponoti-saundersi (nom. inval.)
CCCACCCGCGCCCCCCCCCCCCAAATTTTGCGGCCAAAGGGCGCCCCGGGGGCGCGGAAAGCGGGCCCCCCCCCCCCCCCCCCCCCCCCCCCCCCCCCCCCCCCCCCCCTCTCCGGGACATCCTTTCGAACTCCTTGATCGCTGACCATCCCCGCCTTTCCTCCGGATAGATGACAGTGGTCAGGTCAGGACATGTCAAAAAACTCGTGGGTTATAACGCTCACATAGAATGACCGTCATAGACGGCGCTTCACTTCGTGGCCTCAAAGAAGAATCTGGACATCGGTCGCCTTCTATTCAGCGCAAAGCCTCCGGCATCGACCCGAGTGCGCGATAAACGTGGGCAATATCCCATTCATCGCGCGGCCGCGGCCGGATCTGTACCCATGGTCCGCTTGCTTCTCCAGAACAAGAGTCCCGTCAGCCCGACCGACGTAGAGGGCTTCACGCCGCTGCACCATGCAATCGCCGAAGGTCACGGTATGTATGGGACGGGAACCGCCGTTGCGCAATAAACAGCTAATGTCTTGGGCTGCAGGAGATGTGGCTGTGGTGCTACTCGAGAATGGGGCCGATTTCACCATCAAGAACTGCGATGGCGAGACAGCTCTCGAGCTGGCGCCTGACAAGGAGGTAAGGGCGACCGTATCTAGTAGCCTTTGGGGCCTTGGGCAGAGTCAAGTGCTCAAGTCGGCTTACCCTCTCCAAACAGGTACGGCGTTTTGTCTTACAAGGGGCCGAAAGAGAAGGCATCAATATGTCATCGTCGTAGCTAGATGCTGGCGTCGTCGTCCAAACAACCACCACGCTATTGACTCCAAACCCCTGTCTCCTTTGTAACTCCTCTGTGCGCGGTCCTACTCGACCGTCCGCTCCACGAGCTCGCGGTACATGGCCTTGACATCCTGGACGTCGGCACGCAGCTCCTCGACGAGCTCGCTCTTCTCCCCCAGCATCTCGAGCGTCGTCTGATATCTCGAGTCGAGGCTGGCGACATCAGCCTCCAGTTGCGGCACCCTTCTCGCTGCCACCTTGGCCTCCTCAAGCTCCTTGATAATGGTGACCATGTCTGCCCGTGCCTCGTCTCGCTGGTTGCACACCCTCGCCATTTCCTCTTTGGCGGCCACCTTTTCGGCCTCGAGACGCCGGATGGCCGCGCTCATCCTCTCGACGAGCTGAACAGACGGACCTGCTGCCACCGTCGACGCCGAAATCATGTCGTGGGCTAAATTCCGGGGCGACGAAGGTGCTGTGTCGTCGACTCCGCTCTCTCGCTCGACCGTCGGCGAGGGCACGTGTAGCGGTTCGCTCGGGGGTTCAAAGGGCGAGAACGGAACTGGTGGCGGCCCGGAGGTCAAGGTAGGAAGGGCGTTGTGCTTGAGCGGCGGCTGGCTCGATAGACGCCGAATGGACGGGACGAGCTCCGCCGAGGTATCTGGTATGCTTCCGACCGGCGTCGGGATCCGCCGTAGCTTACTTGGGGTTGGTAGACCGACGAGCTCAGAGCTAAACGTCCGAGACACCGGCAGAAGAGGCGAGTCCGGTCTGCTCTGGTGGCCGCCTTTGGACGTTGCGCCCGCCACGTCGTCAACCCATCGTCGCCGCTCCGCGTCGACGGCATCGTCTCTGTCCCTGTTCTCAGTTCGCTGCCGCTCCTTGTCCATATCGGCCTGGACTTGCTGCAGCGCTTCCTCCGCGGCTCTCGCAGAGGCCTTTAGTGACGTGGGCTGATAGCGACAAGTCTCGAGCTCCAGCCGGGACGCGGCGAGAGCCGTCTGAGCGTCCTGCAGCTCGTCCTCGATCCGCCTGCAGTGGCTGGCCTTGAGGGGAGGTCGGTCAGTCTGGGATGGCTGTGGACGTCCTTCTCACATGGTCAGCAACTTACCGCGTCCCGGGCCTTCCTCCGCATGTCCGACTCCCGACGCTGTGCATCGTCCCTCTCTCTTTCGAGGTTGGCTGCCTTGGCGAGCAGAGATGATTCGATACCTTGCCAGTTCTCCCGCGCCGAAGCATATTGGGATTGCAGCATTTCAATCTGCCGGAACATATTAACCTGGGCTTCCCCTCCGGACCTGGACGAAGCCTCCTCAGCTGCAGCTCGCATCGTCTCGAGCTTGCTTTCCATGGATCGCAACTCGAGCCGAAGTTCCTCCTCCGTGACACGGCTCCTTTCCACTGCACGCTCGAGCTTTTCCCGCCACTCTGTACCCTCGCGCCGTGCCTTGTTAACGAGCGACTCCTTTTCCGCTTGCAGTGCGGCGACGGCGTCCTGTAACTCCCTCTGCTTTTGCCCTTCCACAGCTTGGGCCTTGTTCAACGCTTCCGTTCGGATGGTGTCGGCCTGCTCCTCCTTGAGGTTGACCTCTTGCCCCAGACGGCGGCATTCCTCGTCTTTGGCGGCGTTGGCTTTCTTCAAGCTGCTGATCTCTCGTTGCAAAGCAGCAACAGCTTTCCGCGCCTCCTCTGGCTGCTCGGTGCCGTTGAGACGGCCGCGCAGAGACGCAGTCTCAGAAGCAGCCTTTTCCTTGTCTTTCTTGAGCTCCGCTGTCTGCTTTTCGTTCTCCGTCAGCTGTAACCGTAGCTTCTTGATGGTGGCGCGAAATTTCTGCTCGGCGCTCGATAGCTTTTGGCCCTCTTCCATCAGCAGGGCGATCTTTTCATCCTTGTCTGCGAGTTTCCGCTCTATGCTTCCGGGCACCGCAGACGCGGCCGCCTGCTTGGCCGAGTCCGCGACGTTCCTGGAGAGATACTGGACCTTCGACTGAAGGGAATCTATCTGCTCGACGTATTCGCGAATCTCTTCCTGATGCTGAAGCTTGATGTCTTCGAACTCTATCGTCTGCCGTCGTCCGGGCTCCGTGTCGTCATCGGCGCCATGGAATGAAACCTTGGGTTGTCCAGATGCTGCACCGCTAGCTACCAAATCGTCAGGAGACAATTTTAGGGGCGGGTGTTCCGAGCGAACAGGGCTCGGCAGGGCTCGCGGCTCGGGTGGCGTTGACGCGCCCGGCTCAGTGTCGAATGGCGTCGACGGCCGGCTCGCGGTGTCAATGGAGCCGCGAGGAGACGCTGAATCTAGACCATCCGTCGAAGCCGAAGCGCTCTTAGCCGCCACGGCTTTGGCCAGCCGAGCTTGAAGTCGATCGTTGGCTCGGGCGCTGCTGAAGTTCGAACGCAATTGTGCTGTTCACGAAAGAGACACAGGAAAGACATAGAGAGAGAGAGAGCGTGTGTGTGAGAAGCCCGTGTTTGTAGAGAAGAACAAGCCGCCGGTAGGAACGAACCAGGACTCGGGTTGGCGGAGGCAGCCGGCTTGCTTCTAGCACCGGCGACCTGCGCCTCGTCGTCGGCCTCAGCCAGCATAGTGTCGAGTCGTGACTCAACGCCGGCGACGGCCTGCGATAAGAGCGAACCCCATCGCGATGGCTTTCCCCCGGGCGCGGGCGCTGACATGGTCGTCGTGAAGCTGATGAAGCGTTGATGGAGAA
Organism: Ophiocordyceps camponoti-saundersi (nom. inval.); assembly: GCA_003339415.1. Taxonomy (NCBI): domain Eukaryota; kingdom Fungi; phylum Ascomycota; class Sordariomycetes; order Hypocreales; family Ophiocordycipitaceae; genus Ophiocordyceps; species Ophiocordyceps camponoti-saundersi. The sequence continues at coordinate 49,101 of PDHQ01000122.1, forward strand.
ACAGCGGCTTGTGACGGTTGGTGGCTCGGGTTTACTGCTCTTCCCGAATGGAAATTATCTAATCCGGGCCCGCTCTCGACATCTTCATGAACCGTATACCCTGATGAGAAGCAGCTACAATCTATTTCTCTTCACACGTCTCTATCTCATACGTTGTGACTCATGGACGCCACCGGTGAATTGCTCAGAGTAATTCTCGGCCAACTAAGAAGTTTGCCTCGACAGGCTTGAAGAGAGCACAAGACTGTGTCGGATGTCGCTCAACAACGCACATAAGACGATACCGAGATACCCCCGCCGACTGACATGCTCCTGCTACTGCAGCACTACTAGAAATATCGAACGCCTAGAAGGTTTACCCAGTTAACTTCTTCCACCAGCTACGCCCCTGATGACGCTCGTTGCTCCCTTCGGATCCGCCAGAACGCCCTCCCTCCCGCTGCTGTTGCCGCCGCCGCCTGGAACGGTCGTCGCCTTCATCTGCGCCGCGTTCATGTCCGTACTTCGCGCGGCGTCTGGCCCTGCGTGCTTCCCTGCGCGCACGCTCCTCATCCTCTGCCGGGGGCGCCGCGTCAGAATGATCTCTCATCCACGACGATGGCCCCGATTCTGGCCACACATGGGCCCGAGTCTTGTGATGATCTCGAGCATGCTCATCTCCCGTTGGCCCTTCGTGCCGCCGACTGCCCCTTTGCCAGCGAACATCGTCTCCATCCGCTGCTCTGCCGGCGCGTCGAGCTTCCCGCCTGCGCCGCCTCTCGGCGTCTTCGGCCGGCGAATCCATCTGAGAAGGCCGGCGCTCCTGTCTGGCAGCAGCCTCATCTCTCTGTGCTGCGGCGGCCGCCAGTCTTTCCCTTTGGCGGTGTCGCTCGGTCCTCCTGGCTGTCTGTTCGTCCACGCGCGGGCGAGTCGCGCGTTTGTCGGCTCGTCGGGCTTCCTTTGCCCTGTGTTGGTGCACTTCTTCCTCGTTCTCACGCTTCCGCCGCGTACTACGTCGAGTCTCGTTCTTGTGTCGTCGTGATTCCTCGCTAGCCTTGTCGGCCGAATTGTGTTCATTTCGCCTCCCTTTGCGCGCAGGGGTGCGACCTATGCCGTCGCCATCAAGCCGAACTTCAGTTCTTGCTGATCTTGGATTCATGAGCCCACTGAAAAGTCCAGCAAAGCCAGACTTCTTGACGTGTGGTGCGCTTCGTTTCACGGGCATCTCTGAGGGACCTCCAGAGTCGACAACGACGAGATCCTCATCCTGTGACCTCTTAAAACGCCTCTTGTCCCGTTTGAGCGCGTCGGCGTCGTGGTCGGCGTCGGCGTCGGCTTCTGCGTCCAAGGCCCTTACCATGACAATGTCATCATCCTCGCCTGCCGTTGCCTTGCGTAGTCTCCTCTTCGTACTCGACTTGTCCACGCCCAGCACTTTAGATGCTTTAGACGTCATGACGGGAGCCTCGGCTGGTGGTGGCGAGGCAAAGCCACGTACAATGTCGGCCGAGTTTCGACGGGAATACTTGGCGTTGGCGATCGGTCTTCTTTCCCTGTCCCGCTCCCTCTCTCGTGTCGATGTCGACCTCAACATAGGCGGAGTGCCAGTGGCAGCCGTCGTCCGAGCTCGGCTAGGTGTTTCATCCGAATTCTCCGTCCGCTCCGCCTTGTCTTTGTCCGAACCTGAGTCTTTGGATGATGACTTAACAGGTGATTTGCTGGACAATGACTTGTCCGGCTTGGACCTAGACGCTGGCGTCTTCTCCTTTGACGGTGTCGCATTCCAGCGAGCCCACGACGCCCCCCCATCGTCCTTGATTTTCATTCTTTCCCTTTTGAAAGCTTTCGGCTCCGGGGCCGACGACATTGGCGGATCCGGGGCTGGCGGTGGGGCCTCCGGGACGGCTGGTGGAGGAGGGGGTGGTGGCGAAGGAGGAGGAGGAGCTGGATAACTATACCCTGCGCTTTCCTCGACAGATGTCTTCGCCTTCGCCCTCTTATTCTTCTTCGACTCATCTTGTTCCGCAGTTTCGTTGATAAATACCATGTCTTCCTCGTCATCTGCAGGAAAGCTTCCAGGTAACTCCGAAGACTGATGACTCTTCCTAGAGAAAAAGCTGTCCTGCTCGACCGCACCAACGTCTTTACCTTTGAACTTGGGTTTGTATCTCTTGTCATCCTCCTTTGGTGAGGGCGCCAGTAGAGGCACATCCACGAGCCCGTCGTTCCGGGTGAGCTCAAAGTTCTTTAGCTTGTCCGCAATTCTGCCCTTGGCGGGCTTGCGTGCGGTTGCCGCTGCCGATATGTCTCCCCTTGGAATGGATGCCGGGGTGAACTCCTTTCCGGTGACAGCTTCTTCTAGAGGTGAGTTAGCCATGGTATTGCTCCAGAGTGATGTTGGTGGCCAACCCTTGATAGACTTCTTGACATTTCCGCCAACGCCCCAGAAGGCAAAGGCATCGGTTGCCAAGTGATCTTTGGTCGACAAGAGCTCTTCGATCTGGTCCGGAGTAAGCTCTGGCTCTGATGACACCTTTGGTGCTTCTATATCCTCTGTTTCCTCGGGAACGGGCTCTTTTGGCTTTTTCTCCTTCTTCCCCTTCTCCTTTTCTTTCAGCTTAGAGCTCTTCCTGGCCCTTTTCGCGGCTTCGGCCTCCTCTGCCTCGCGGGCGGCCTTCTCCTCCGCCTCGCGGGCGGCCTTCTCCTCCGCCTCGCGGGCGGCCTTCTCCTCCGCCTCGCGGGCGGCCTTCTCCTCCGCCTTGCGGGCGGCCTTCTCCTCCGCCTCGCGGGCGGCCTTCTCCTCTGCCTTTCGGACGGCCTTTTCTGCCTTTCGGGCGGCCTTCCCTTCGGCTTGATGCTCCTCCTTCGTAGCATTCTCCTCTGCTTCTTTGAGGGCCTGCTCCTCAGCTTTCCGAACCGCCTTCTCCTCTGTCTCTCGGACGGTCATTTTCTCTGCCTCTCGGGCGGCCTTATCCTCTGCTTTATTAGCGAATAGGTCCTCTTTTCTTCTTGCGGCGTTTGCTGTCAGAAGCTCGAACTTCTCCATGTCTTTCTTAGAAAGTTTGCCCTTCTTGGCAAACTTCCTGTTGAGTGTAGCAAGCTCCTCCTCCTCATGGACCACTTCAGCCTCTTGGGCAGCCTTTTCTTCCGCTTCCCGGACCGCCTTCTCTTCCGCTTCTCGGACAGCCTGCTCCTCTGCCTCCTGAGCGGCCTTATCTTCTTCTTCCCGGGCAGCTTGCTCATCCTTATCATCGGACGAGATATTTTCTGCTCTCTTTGCTGCATTTGCCGTAAGAAGTTCAAACCTTTCCCTATCCTTCTTAGATAACTTGCCCTTCTTGAAAAGTTTCTTATCAAGTGCCGCGAGCTCTTCTTCCTCCACGGCAACCTCAAACGCCTCAGCCTCAAGACGGGCCTCATCTTCGTCCGTCTTCTCTTCGGCCTTCATTAAAGGCTTTTCTTTTGATTCTAATTTCTCAGCTTCGTCATTCTCGTGGTCAACCCTCACCTTCCCGGCCTTCTTCTTTTCCTTTTCCAGTCTTTTCAGTTCTTTGGCGCTCAAGTGATGTTGCTTCTCGCTCTTTACCTCTTCATTGATGTTATCTTTCTTCTTCCCCTTCTGTTCGTGATCCTTGGTTGTGGAGGGCATGTCATCCCAAGCGAAAGTGTCGAGGTCTCCTGCTTCAGTGTGAGGCTCAGCAGTGTTCATGTAGAAGGGGACGTTGGGACGGGGTGAGCGCCGATCAGCCATGGCCTTATTATAGTGGTTCTACTCTGGTCAAGTCCCAGCCCAAAGCTCTCTCTCGCCCCCGTGTTGCCTGATTTCCTCTACGGAACTGGGTTGGATTGTCTTACCATTATTCACCTCCACGACTTCCATCAACTCTTTCTTCGCCTTCTCGGACGTTGCGGCCCAGAAATTCTCGACGGGCTCCTCGATGCCGTCGGGCTTCCACGAGACACTGTTGCAACCTTCGTTGTCGTCCTTCTCTCCTTTTCTCCATGAGGTAAAGAAATCATCATCGCCAGAGATATCAATAGAGACTTTGGGGGGCTTCGTCGCGGGGTCCTGCTCGTTGAAGTCGACGAGGTCAGATTTCTTCGTTTTCTTCTTCTTTGCACCTGTTGTCCAAGAATCCCATTCTCCGTAGCTTGGCTCATTCGCCTTATCACGCTCTCTGTTTTCATCTGTCGTAGAGGCCTGCTTCTTCTCCTTCTTACCCCCAACGCTTGGAAATTCGCAGACAACGTCGGTTGCGGTTTTTGCTTTAGGATCTGACGAAGGAAATTCATCCGCGTCGTCTTCGACACAACCCTTCTTTTTTTTCTTCTTCTTGTCTTTCTTGGACCCTTGCTCAAAGGAACCCCAACATGTGTCGTTCTTCAAGCCGGGTTTCTCACCTCCTGCCACGTCGGTCGCTGTTTCATTATGATCCTGTGGCTCTGATAGAGGCCTCGACTCAGCATCGGCACCGATAATGTTATTCTCGTCGTCAATGCCGAGTGAGCCGCCCCACTCGGGCCCATCGTCAATCTGCGTGGGGTGGTCTAAAACATCTGTGGCATCACCGGCGTCTTGTGCCGTCTCGGGCTCACCCCAAGGCACCGTCTTCTTCTTCTTCTTGTCCTTCTTGGAGGACTTGGTCTGAAACTCCCAGGAATCCAGATCTTTGTTCTTCTCAGGCTCTGGTGCTGGTGATGGGTCTCTGGCAGATCTTGAAACCTCATCCGCTGTAACATCCAGCTGAGAATCGGTAGCCTTGTTCTTACTTTTCCTTCCCTTTCTTGTGGTTACAGCGGAAAAAGAGTTATCGACTGTAGGATCTGGAGTAGTAGCAGGTGCTGGATCAGAAACGGAGACTTCCTCAATGACACCGTGTTTTTTCTTCTTCTTGTCCTTCTTGGCAGTATCCCAGCCATCCCAGGTATTGTTTGGCTCAATCTTATCCATTGAAGCGGCAGTGACCTTTTCTGTCTCCTTCTTTGTCGTACTCTTTGGATAGGCGAATCTAAAGACATCATCACCCAGAGGTTTAGGTTCCATCTGCTCGAGCACCTGCTCAGCTCCCAGGCTTCCTTTGGCGTCGTCTCGCTTGCCATTTCCATTTGGAGATGAATCCCAGGTCCAGTCCGGAGAAAAGTTCTGCTCATTAGCTTTGCCATCATCTGCCTTGTCGTCGTCATCACTGAGGGCATTGAATGTAAAGGCCGAGTTGACCTTGAGCTTAGACTTTGCGCCGTTCATGCCCCAAGGGTTGGAACCTACGTCGACCTTCTTCTCGCCAACACCTGCCTTATTCACATCGCCATTACCGACGGCGTTCGAGCCCCAAGGTTTGCCAGCTTCCCAGTTGGATCCCCAGGTGCCGACACCATCGGTTTTCCCCGTCGAACTTAAGTTCTGGTCGATGATGCCTCCATCATCTCCCAGTTTAATTTCTTGAAACGTGGCGCCCTCGAAATCAGGATCGGTAGCCCCTGGTTCTCTGATTGGCTCAGCATCGGCATTTCCCTTCTTGCCTTTTTTCTTCTTCTTCCCCGACACAGCCGCCCACTCAAAGGCGGCAGTCGCATCTTCGGCATCGATCTTACTAGTGTTCTTTTCCTGGTCTTTGTCGTCGTCTCTGCCGTCTCCAGCTCCGGAATTGTCACCTTCGCCTGCGGCGTTACCACCGCCTTCGCCGTGACCACCCTGACCACGGCCATCATTGTTGCCATCGTCACCGCCCTGGTTCCCTTCAGTATCGTCTTGGTCTCGTTTGTTGTTCGTTTGTGTAGGTTGCTTTCCTCGTTTCTTCTTTCCTCCTCTCTGGAAAACTTGTTGCGAATCCCAGTCCAGGGTGACGTCAAAGACCGGGTCTCGGAAAAGACCGCAGTCAGCGTCGGAACCATTCGGTATGGACGTTTTTGAGAGCGGTAAAATGACGCTATGACGACAAGTAGGCAAGCGTTGACGAGCCGTCGGTTCTATCTCGTCAGGGACTGCGACATGCTCACAATTCTCAGGCACGTCAAGCGTCGTAGGCGGCTGGCATGAGAACGCCTGAACACGAACAGATTTGACAAGCCGCAGTTGAGGCACCTGTACTATCGTAGGCCCCTGCGCAAGTGGCAGAGTTAGCACATGGGACTGACTGCTGAACGGCCCGTCTCCACACGGTCGAAACCAAACCCCGCAACGCCAGTGAAAAGGGGGGAGTTCGGACGAAGGTCATAATGAGAATAAGCTCGTAGGCGGAGTGGCTCCTGGCGAGCGTGCAGGGACGGCACCAGCGGGGCGAACATGCTCAACAGAAAGAACAGCGTCCAAAGCCACGCAAGAGGAGAACATACCTTTACATTCCACACTTCATCGACCCATGCGCGGGAAATAATTTGCAGTTGAACGTGCAGCGGAAGCCCATCCCACCTGGTCGTCTGGGAACGAGGTTGCGTCAAGACCGGCTCACTGCTTATGCAGCTCGTGGGTACAGCAAAAACCTCAGCCACAGCCATCATTGGAGGCAGTCGATTCAAGTTTGGGAGCGGCGAGGGATATGCTGACTATCGGAATCGTGAATGCGGCGCAATTTGAGGTTATTTGTACCTCTGCGCGACGAGAAGAGGGATCACCTCCCGTATGTGAGAGAAGAAAGCCCTGTTAAAATGCAACAGGTTTGCCAAATTTCAGCTGAATCGGTTGTTTCTCGCAGGTCGAAGCTCTATTTGATAATCGTGCGTATCGCAGTTGCAATAAGTTTTGGTGGTTGTGCCTCCTGCTTCGGCGAAAGGCGGAGCAGTGACGCGCATCGAGGACGACGTAGGAATTCGCAGCTGCCCCGGTAATGAGACGGTGCGAGCAACGAATGCGATGCCACAGGCGAACCCTTCTGTCTTGGTCCCCTGAACTGTAGGCAGAAGAGAGACGCTGGTGGGCGAGGCGGTGATAGAATCGGCCGAGAACGAACCACCAATAAGGCGGGTGGCGTCTTTTTCTTGAAGGGGGAGGAGGAACAGAAAAGTAGGATATGCAAGAAGAGATGTTTCGCTGCAGACCAGGAGGGAGGAGGGGCATCCGTCACGCATACATACATACATACATACATACATACATACATACATACATACATACATACATACATACATATATACTGGTGGGCAGGCATGGCCCCCTGCTATGGAAGGCACGTTTGGTACGGCCGCGGGTACAAATTGGCACGACCCCCCTCCCCCCTTTCTAGATAGATTATCATCCTTAAGTCAAATTAAGCACGACCGATTTGCTACTTAAGGCACTAATCCTTTCTTTCTAGTAACCGAGATAGGGGGCTATAAGGCTATAAGGCCCGGGTAACGACCTCTCTTCCGATTACGATAATATCTAATCTGCCTACGCCTACCGCTACCGCTACTACCTTTACTTACGACTACTTAACGCCCGCCGCGATAACGACTCCGGCGATAATAACTGCCTGCGAGCCCGGCTACCGACGCCGCTACCTTTAGGGGCTTTTTACCTCTTCTGCTTATATAGCCTTCTTCTTCTTTAACCTTCTATAGCTTAGAGCGATACTCGGCCTACCGGCTTCTTTTTTTCTATTTCTTCTATATATACCCTAAGTGGCCTTTGCCCTATATAGCTTATTTTTTTCGGCTCCGTTAATAGCTAAGGATAGCCCGGATACCCTATATTTTTCTATTACCCGCGAGGGCTTCTACTAGTTAAATAGTGCCTTAATAAGGCCTTAATAGATTAATTAATAGAATCCCCCTTTATCTACGTTATAGGTGATAGACTTAGTGGGCAGGTATAGCCCCCTGCTATAGAAGGCACGTTTAGTACGGCCGCGGGTACAAATTGGCACGACCCCCCTCCCCCCTTTCTAGACAGATCATTATCCTTAGGTCAAATTAAGCACGACCGATTTGCTGCTTAAGGCACTATTCCTTTCTTTCTCATACATACATACATACATACATACATACATACATACATACATACATACATACATACATACATACATACATACACGCGTCGACGAGCTGTGACTGGCTGATCCTGCTTTCGGCTGGTGGTGGTGGGTGGTTAGTGAGAGGGGGGGAGAGAGAGAGAGAGGCGCTGACCACCTGTGACCGGCTTGTCTCCCCGTTTCTCGCCGCCGCTGGCCCTCCTTGCAGAGCCGATAACAGGGGAACGAGAGGGTGAGATGTCTCGGGGGCTTGCTGAGATCTTTAGGTAGCTTACGCAGGAATACCCACCAAATACCTATCAGTATCACCTGCCTCGAAGGCTCTACCTACCTAGGTACCTACTCTCTTCAACACTATGGTGAATAGTAGTGCCCAACAGATGCTACAAAACTGACAATCTTGGAAAGAAACCATGACGAACAGCGAAACAGTGCAGGTATCACGAATCCCCGTAATGCGCATCCGTGCGTACCTCAAGACGCGTAGGTACCTACATCCGCGGCAAATACTGCTTCTCCGTGGCTTCTGCAGACTACCTATGTACCTACCTCTGCCAGTGTCCACCTGCCTGCCTGCCTGCCTGCCTGCTTGCCTGCCCAGGAACCTACCCAACTGCCTGTCTCTGTTCTTCCATGTCAGTTGACGGAGAGGGTGGGGGGCGTCACAAGGGCGGCTTTCGAGCACATGCGCACCAACAACCCGTCCATCGTCTTTGTCTTCTTCGGCGATGATCCACTGGAATTCATCTGGATTATGAAGCCAGCGTTGCGCCCGCAGGTGAGCACTGCAACCTGCGAGGCTGCTACCGGTGGCTGCGTTTGTGATGATGCCTGCGAAACGGGCGAAGGGTGATCAAAAAAAGAGAAACCTCCTAAATATACATACATATGTATATTGTTCGTGCAATTTATATAGATACCAGTATGCACATATATGTACAATTACATACTGTACCTACCTACTACCTAGTTAGTAGTACCTATAGGCTATGTGCATAGGCATGTGGATAAGTAGATTCTCAAAGAGCCCGTACGGACACAGAACTCGGAGACCTCGAGGCTAATAGCCAACTTCATCAAGGAGCTGGGGCCAACACCTACCTTTAGATCTATCAGGCAGCTATCCGTACCTGGTACTATATTCAGTACGGAGTCGACTTCTCTCCACTCTTCTCTGATCGAAGCATAACTTCTCCCCCTTTTATATTCGGCTTGCTGCATTCAGCTGACCAAAATCTGGGATAGGTTCTTCTCACCGCCTCCGCAACAAATTCACTTTGAACCACATTATCGCGGACAAAAAAGCAACTATAGCATCGGCGAATATACAAACACAGTGCTATACGGACTTCGCTTCCATAGTGGGGTACAATTACCTACGCGCGTGGGGGGGTGGGTTTTCGACAGGGGGTCTGAATGCTGTTACATCCTCGACAGCTATCGGGGGCTGTTATTCTAGTAGCATGTTTTTTTTTCTTTCCATGCTATCAGGAATTAGAAATCTATCAGGTAGCTAATAGCTATCAGGCTAATAGTAAGAGTAATAAAAAAAATTTTAGCCGGTACTTTATATTAACTTAGGGACTTTATATTATTTTTCTATAAAATACTTATATTTTTAGCTATAGTTATAGCTATAGTATAAGCTATAAGCTATAAGCTATAAGCTATAAGCTATAAGTTATAAGCTATAAGCTATAAGCTATAAGCTATAAGCTATAAGCTATAAGCTATAAGCTATAAGCTATAAGCTATAAGCTATAAGTAAAAAATAACGCTTATAAGAGTTAAATATATAACCTCTTTATTTACTACTTAGGACTAAGCTTTTAAGCTATCTATAATTACTTTTTCCCTCTCTTTCTTACTAAATAAGATCTTTTCCTTTCCTTTTTCTAATAATAGATTTCTAAAGCTTTAATAAATAGTAGGAAATACTAATAAATAATAGGAAATACTAATAAATAATAGAAAATACTAATAAATAATAGGAAATACTAATAAGTAATAAGAAATACTAATAAATAATAAGAAATACTAATAGATATTTAGAATCTAGATAATATATCTAAGCTAATAGCGATTTTAGCGTTAATAAGTATATATACTAATAAAGGTCTCTAATAGCTATCGGGGCCTCTAATTAGCTATTTTCCCTTTTTAATTAGTTACTAGCCGGTCTTGGCAGCTGCTAGGCCCACTTATTTGATATTATATAAGGATAAATGCATGTAGACCCCCTATCTAAACCCCCCCCCCCCCCCCGCGCGTAGGTACTGCACTACCTCTAGCTACCCACTCTCTCTACCTGAAATCAAGTTTTCATTTCTTGTCCCAAGTTCCTGACTTGACAGATTGCTGCCTGGCATAGGAGAGGCATTGTACTAGGCGGTCAGACCCGACAAGACTTGTTTACCTCTCCGCTCCGACCCGACGCGGCATCTGTCCTTCAGGAAATCTGCATAACGCTCGACACAGTTGCGTTGCAAAATGGCAGATTAGTAGGTACATCTTCCTACCTACATACCACCTACCTACCTACCTGTCGCATATCCGTGTCGCAACTGATTGCCCTCACCGATGTTCCTTCTGGCTTCTTTTGCCCGAGACAAAACATCGTGCAACGCGCCCGAGCATCATTGACAGCATGTTGTTGTCCACAACACGCAATATCAAATCCCTTTGCTCCTGAATATGGCCCGACATACCATTGTTCAGGAAGTATCGAGGCTGGAGCTGCTCCGTCCAGATTTGGCTTGTCCACTTCGCACACTCTATAGGTCCAGCGCCATATGTACATACATAGGTACCTACTATGTATGTACATGTATGTACGGAGTACACGCAACCTCCAAATTTCCCCCGCTTCACCCATCCAGCCCCCTTCCAAAGAAAAAAGAGAACAAGGACGTATCCGACGTCGGCGTTGCGTCGCTGAACGGAATCCTAGAGCTGTCGGCCTTCATCGACCACCAAAGTCGCTGGTGTAGCCAACTTCACCATAGCTGCGACTCATGCCGGCGCCTTTACCATAACCCGTACCGGAGCCGCTGATGTAGCCAGCCTCGTCACCCTCTTCGTAATCACTGGCATCAAACGAGGATCGACCACTCATCTCGTCATCCATACCGCCACCCGTATCTGCCTGCGCCCAGTTCATCTGTGCCAGAGCAGGGTACTGAGCTAAAAGCGCAGCCGGTAGCGCGTAGTTGCCTGCAGCGTCCGTGGGGTATCCGGCGGTCGTATCCATGACCATGGGCTGCGGTGCCGCCATGTTCTGTGTCATATTCTGCTGCTGCATGCGCTGTTCCTGCCATAGGCGATGCCGCTCCATGATCTCCTCGTCCAGTAGCGGTTTGATGCAAATTCGACCGGCCTCGGATCGAAAGTGACGACCAAGAGCGTCGGCGCGAGCAAATCGTCGATCACAGCCCCATTGGCCACCGGCCTTCAAGTCGCCCTTGCACACAAATTTCTTCTGTCCAGAATGCAGACTTTCGTGCCTTTTGCGGTCGTGTTGACGAGCAAAAGCCTTCCCACACACGGTACACACAAAGGGTCGCTCATCAGTATGGGTTCTCAGATGAGAGCGCAAATTATACGCCCTTGTAAATCGCTTAGGGCATAGGCTGCATTGGAAGGTCGCCGGATGCTTTTGCACTCGTTTTGCGACTCCTGGATCCTGGCTGCTTTGGTACTCAGGATCTGCCAGGCGTAGGGCAATAACGTTGTTGGGCACTGATGATGTCGACTGTCTTCTCCTTTGCAGAGGAGATGAGGCTGCTTGCCGGTCCAGAGGCGATAATGAGCGAGCAGAGTCTGGCCGAGCCGCCAAGTCAGATGCCCGAGATGGCAGGAGACTTTCCGGACCAGTTGAACGGGACAGGGAAGGCCCTCCGAGCCGGAACGGATCCGTCACAGAGCGAGGCCGCTTCGGCTGAAGCTTGGAGCGACCTGTAGCACGAATCAGTCCGTATCATCGTAACAGGGGCGGGTACGAATCCCACGGAATCCCCTACCTCTTTCTGGGGGCGTTAAAGAATCCTGATCCATGGGTGTCTTGGTAAGCTCGCAGGACCCTGGCTTGTTAGGCGCGTAGTCGATGTTTATAGCTGGTGGAGCCACCATCTGCGAAGCATCGGCCACGCCTGAGGTCTGCACAGAGCGGAACGAATTTCCTGGGAGGTTCATGCCGAGGTATGTCCCGAAGCCGGCGCCGGAGCCGGAAGATGGCATCCCGTACGCTGTGTTATTCATATCGGGAGATGACTGGGGTTGGATGCGCGGACTGATGGCTGGGCTGTGAGAGGGACTCCTACCATATGGTGCCGCGCTGCTATCGTTAATGCTGAAGTTACCGAATCCCAGTACTTCGGGGTACAATTCAGACGCTCTCTGAAGGGGAGAATGACCGCCGTGCTCGTCGAAGCCGTCAGAAGAGATGAGATTGGGGGATGGAGAGACGGACGAGACGTCGGAATATTCGGAGGGGCTTCGGCGATGACGGAACTGCGGCTGAGTCCAGTCAACGGTTTGGTTGGGAAGGAGAGCGGCTTCCGGGCCGAGGGACACGTTCCTCGACTGGCCAGCGCTGGAAGAAGGGAAATGCTGCTGATTAAAGGCAGGCGAGTGCTGAGCAGACCCGGAATGATGTACTGGAGGATTTGGTGGAGTCGGGGAGTTGTGCGACTGTGGCGAGGTCATAGTGTTGAGATCATTCGATCCCAGGTTGGATCTCCCGAACAGGGGAACGTTGAGCTGATCGTTCTGACCTCCCGAGGGAAAGAGGGAGAAGTCGCCGTCGTGGAGGTTTGAAGACAGGTACGAGGCCGTCGCGTGAGACTGCGTTTGAGGATCGAAGGATATGGAGGCCGCAGCAGAGTCGGCGGCGGCACCGGATGGGTCGCGCCCGAAGGTCGCGTTCGGATCAAAAGCGGTGGTGGAAGCCGGGTCGGAGGCAGCAGGCTGGGAATAAGACTGATTGGCTTGGTGATGCGGATCGTCGAGGAAGTCGGGTTCGAAGGAAGGAGACGAATCTGCGGTCAACGCCTGATCCAGAGCGAGGCCGAGGCCGGCAGAAGAGACTTCGGAGACGTAGGGTCCAGGGGAATGCGAGGAAGCGGCCTGCTGATTTATGTCGAGCTGGTGGTTTTGGCCGGCCTCGGACGACGTCGTCCGGCAATGGTGGGCCTCTTGATCCATGTTGATGGCTCGTGACGAATATCGCGAGGCAGAATTTCCCCAGCCAACCCTTGAGCTAGCGGCCGAGAGGTTATGCCGATGGGGGCAGTGCACGCCAGGACAGGCGATACAGAACGCAGCAGTAGAAGGGGGGGTGGAGGGGGGGGTGGAGGAAAGACACCTCTATGACAGAGCTTTCTGTGCCAGTGGTGAAGCGGCCCGTGCCAGTAAGTCGTAGGGGAGTCGCTGTAGAGCGCCCCGAGGTCGGCGCTTCTCAGCCGCTCGCTGTCCTTGGCGCTAGCGCTGCCGGTGACGACGAGATGGTGAGGCGACGAGCCGCAAGGATATTTACCTAAGTAGGCGCAGGCGAGCGAAACTTGTTGAGAGTAGAGACAAGCAAGTGTACGTATGTATGTAGGGCACTCAGCAGCCGAAATTACCGAGTTCTCGGCTTAACCAGCAGAGTATGAGGGAAGAGACTGGCGTATCGTTTTCGGTGCCCAAGGAGAACAGAGCCGTCGTGGTAGGGCTGGAGCGATGATGACGGACTGACTCTGGTGGCGTGGCTCGGCGTGGCAGCAAATTGAGGAGAGACGCGACCGGTCGGGGATTATGGGCGCTTGGGGGCTTTGTCAGTTGATGTACGAATAATACTGAGGCAACGGTGGGATGCTCGGGTCAAGTTTATTGCATGTGCCCAGTACTCCGTACAAGCGCCCTATTTATTTACATAAGCACCTTCGGCAAGGGCTGGAGCCGCAGATGCACATACGGATTACGGAGTACATACCTCCTACATACTAGGTACCTGGCAGGTAGGCAGGTACCTAGAGGTATGCAGACTTTATTTCGGACTCCGGCTGACAGAAAGATGACTCCCTACGAGTACTACTTCCGCATACTCTATTTTCTCGTTCCAGCCTCCTTATCCATCTGTATCTATACGGACTACGGAGTACTGTCCTCCTGTATCTGGGGACCTACCAGGTAAGACTGGTGGCCGACAGACCTTGCAGTATCTTCTATCCCGGAGCCAACGACCTGGGGGCCGGATATACATACATAAGTGCATACATAAGTACACAAGTACATAAAGGTAGGTATATACATACAGCCTCTATCCGTGGGCTTTATTAAGAGGTGGGCAACGCTGATAAAGGTGGTGATGATGTCTATGTAAATATGTACCTTATGTACATGTATGATGTGTCTGACTACCTCTAGGTCTTATAGTGACACAAGGTGGGCACAGGCCATCGAGTGGGTGCACTGATATATGTGTATTATATATGTGTGCTAGGTCTAGGCTAGGGTGGCTAGTCTAGGCCGTGTGCTTGTGGGCGAAGTCTAGCGGGGCTGGTCACGTGGACCCCCTTAACAGGTCTCTGTAGCTAGGCCAGGCCCTGAGAAGTAGGGCCGGCAGCGCTGACTACCTATACAAGGGAGTTTCTAGGGTAGGCTACTCAACAGGCTCTGTGGATAAAACCTGTAGGCTGTACGGATAGGCAGGTACTACCGTACTAGTACATACCTAGGTAGGTAGTATGTATACCTAATCGCACATCCTCTCCAGTCACGCCATGTTCCACAGCAGCTCAGCTCTGACGCCGCGGTGGCCCTTCCAACAGCCGGCTCAGCTTACCATTGGGTCGTATTAGATGCATTGGATCGCCGGTAGGGTTCCAAAAGCTTAAGAACCGTACCAAAGCCCTGCGACTGCCTACATGTTGACCCCGGTTGGTCCCTTTCCGCCGTCCGCTTTGCAGCGCTCGCTCTAGTTCGACATCTACTGTTCGGTAAGCCTTATGCACTCTGTGTCCACTAATATGCCTGCTGTCTCGTTTCAAAAATTTTACTACAGAATAGTTATTGTATGCGTGCTCGTGTCTCACTCTCGCGAGTCGTGCTCGTGCTATGCCATTGACGTAGGGATGAGTCTTCTCATGCTGTTCTGAGACTTAAGCCTGGAGACCCAAGCTGACAAGCAAGGCGTGGCATATCGACCGTGGTATTGTCTGCACATCTTCCACCTTTTTCTCATGCTGAAAAAATCGACATATCTATGTATGTACATATCTATTGTCTTCTAAGTTCTACCGCAACCCTTTCTACCTACCCAAGTGCATTTCCACCATGACTCGAGCTGAATTCTAGAGTGGAGATTTTCGTCGTCACAAGAATGCACGCCCTTATCAACACAAAACGCCCAGCTCCCATCCCATGGACCAACCGCCCGCCGCAACACCCACCATGCGCGGATGTTTAGTCGAGTCATTGCGATGCTATCAAGCATCACCTAGTAAACTTCTGCACAGTGTTGGCAGCAGGCGAGGTTTCAGCAGAAGCTCGAGAGCATCGGGCTGCAGAGCGAATGCTGGGAGACCGATCTAATTATATGACCTCGGCCCGCTCGTAGCCCGCAGGCTTGAGGCTTGGCTTGGGTGTGTCGCGATCTTTGAACGTGCTCACGAACGGATTTGGGTCCTCTTTCTGGTTGAGGTTGCCGAGGGTATGGTTGACGCCGCGGTGACCAGCCTCGTCAGCCCGAATGTAGAGGATGAGGTCCCTCATGGTCCGGTGCCCCTGAGGCATGTTCCAGTACTATTGAGGCGGTCCACGTCAGCCTCGGCGCTGTGATAATGTATGGCCGATGTCGATGCTTACCCCTATAGCGATGTCCGGGATTCGAAACTTGTTGTCAGACCATTTAGGCAGATGGCCCTGGTCAATCTCGTGGATGGCTCTCGTGTACGTGTGAACAGCCTCTTCCTCGAGATAACCAACGAAGCGGTGAACGACCTTGGGATGGAGCAGGTAGGCAACGAAAAGGCCGTTGAAGAAGACGCCCTGCGCGCCGATGATCATGAGTTTCATGAACCAGCCCGGCTCGCACATCTTCATAAATGTGAGAAGGTGCATTCGTTCGTTGTAGCTCTCTTCCAAGAGCGTCTCAATCCAACCGTTGTCGCGTCGCATATGCCGCAGGCTGTTCAGATGGCGAAGCATGCCGGCCACCATGCCTGGCACGCCGGCGATACTCTCCAAAAAAACGAAGCGGACGAGCTACGGGGTCTTCAGCGGCAAAAGGAGTGTAGAGAAAGGGAGCAACGTACCCATTGAGCCTCAGTCAACGGCTTCTCCGCCACAACGGCTGTTGTGGGATTCTTCTTGTCGACCTGCTGCTCATGTTCCATGCCGGTGGCCTTGTCCATCCAGTACCGCGCGATGCGGACAATCTTCCAGGCTGCCCAGTCGCTGAAATTCCTTGGCTTGCGATGGGCTGGGACCACAGCTGCCATCTCCTCGGCCGTATAGCCATGGTGAGGCCAGGCAGGCTTCGTCTTGAGGATATGAGGGGTGTCCTTGACGGGGAAAAAGTCTCGAAGCTGCGACACCGGGGTGGTGGAGAAATGCTGCCGCGGTACCACGAGTCTCAGCCGAGAGGCACAGCAGCGAGAGCGGCTGCTATCGACGACGACGGCGTGCGTTAGCTTGATCGCGTAACGCGAAGCGTTAACTTGAGGCTGAAAAGTGGTGGATATCATCAGGGACACAAGTAAAGTTGGTGTGTCTTGTAAGTGATGACGCTTTGCTATAATACATGTAAGAACCTACAGGGAGGAAGTGATGAGAACCGACAAACGAAACGCAGGTCGCAGCTCGTCTTATATAGGTACCTATCTACCTATGTAGGCAAGTAGTCCGCAGCAAAGAATGGGGAGGGAGGGCCGAGAGCATTACTAGGGTGAGAAGGGGAGAAAGAAGGCCGCATCGGCGAGTGTCCTGAGCTCGGTGGCTTATGTATTACACACATTGCCAATCCCACGACCTAACCCTACGACAAGTTTTGCACATATGTAGGTATGTATGTATGGATGTATGTACGTTGTACATATGATTCATGAATGTACAGGCTAGGTACCACGATCAGTTTATTCCTTACTCGTTGTCTCGTTGGTTTTATCAGGTCCCATGATCGAATTCATTGGCTGCCTTGAAGTCGTCCGGGTGCCTTGACTCACGCAAAGACGAGCGCCACAACGCGAGGGAGGTGGGTTTCGGAAAGATTCGGAGCCGCCATCGTTAACGGGATTTTTCGGGGCTGTCACGCTAGGCTAGCTGTCCGATCCACCGGGCGTTAGCTATTGAGGCACGCAGGCTGTCACGGATCGGGCTGTATTATGCTCTGGCTAAGTCTGACTAGGGTGGCCGCCCCATACTAATTTGGTGTGCTGATCACATAGGCCTAGCCGGGCTCAAGCCCTAAGTAGGTCTAGCTTAGACCAGGCCTATAATACCTCCCCTAAGGCCGGGCAGGCAAAAGAATAACTATTATAATATTATTTCTTAGTATTTAAGCTACTAGAGCCTCCCCTATTCCTTAGTATAGCTAAATTTAGCTAGCGTATAAACTATTAATATTTATTTATCTATAGACTTTTCGTAAAGCTATTTATAATTATATTTTCTATATTTATTTATTATAAATTAAAAAAGCCTATTTAATATCTTTAAATAATTTATTTATATTATAAATTAATATACCTTATATATACCTTATATATACCTTATATATACCTTATATATACCTTATATATACCTTATAAGTTATATATACCTTATATATACCTTATTAAGCGGGTTAAGTATAGCTAACTTTATATTTTAATTATTTATATATATAATATATTATAAAAGGCTTTTTTTATTTATAGCTAATATTTAAAATAATATTAAAAAGCTATATTATTATAAGCCTTATAAGTATAATAGCTATAAATTTAGCTTTTATATTACCTATTATAATAATAGTTTAACGCTTTAATTATTATATAATTAGCTTATTAAAGAGGAATATAATAAATCCGGCTATTAAGGCGTTAGTTACTTAATTATCTATAAATAATATATCGGAATAAACGCGAAGCTAAAAGTCCTTATTATAAACTACTTTATTAAATATAATATTTAGAGAAAGTATACCGCGTAAATAGTAGAAAAAATATTTTATTATAGTAAGATAGGCGTAACTTAGATAAGAATTAGCTTTTAAGAGCTTTTTTACTTTATATATTATATTAAGCCTTATACTTAAAGCCAGCTAATTAAAGCTACTTATATATTTTTACTATATTATAATTTTTACTACTATTTTAGCCTTTTTCTAATTATAAGAAATAATATATTTTAAAAGCTATAGCGTTTTTATAAGCTTTAATTTATTAGTATTAAATAGCTTAAAAATCTTATAAGCGAAAAAGGTTTAATATACTTAAATAATATAAGCTTAATAATTATAATTAAACTTAAGACTAAGGAATTCTTTAAGCTTTTTAAAATATTTAACTTTATATAATTTATTAAGAATTATAATCTTATTCTTAATTTATATTTATATAAAAGCTATAAGGAGAATATTGTTAATATAAAGAATAAAAAAACTATTATTTATATAGCGATAAAAGTATAACTTTAAGTTAAGGCGTTTAAATCCTTAATAAGCTAAATCTTTAATAATATACTTAAACTATTATTATAATAAAATATAATAGCTATAAAAGGCTTTTTTTAAATAGTAAATACGCCCTAACTTATTTTTAAAGTAATAAGGCTATTTAATATATATATTTTTATTTAATTTAGCGTTAATAAAAGTATTTATAATATTAAACTTTACTTATTTAAAGTCTTATATTATAATATAAGTATAACTTTTATAAATTTTACAAATTCCGCGCTTATAGTAACGCGGATATAAACTTCTTATTCTTATATTATAAGCGGACTTAACTTTTTTTATTACCTTATAATAATAGCTAGCCGCGCTTAGAGTAACTCTAGGGGGGAGGGCGACGCTATATAAATTAATTATAACTACGAAAATTTTTTACTTAAAATATAGCTTTACTTTAAATTAGAATAATCTTAAACTTAAAAATTTATTATATTTATTATCTTATTAAAAGCTAAGGCTAATATTAATAAAATTATTTTAGGAGATATTTTTATTTTTATATAAGTAATTATTAAATAAGTAGTAAAGTTTAAAAGGGTTTAAAGAGATACCCTCCTTATTTTAACTTTATTAGTTAATAATATTCTTTTAGCTATTATAACTATAATTTCTTCTCTTTTTTATAGCTTTAAAGGAAGCGGAATTTCTTTAATATAAGCTACGGTTATAGCTAAAATATTAAAGAAAATTATTAAAAAATAAGTTTTTAAGCGATATAAATAATAGCTTATAATTTATTTTAACTTTATAGCTATTTTACTTTAAATTTAAAGTTTTAAAGTAATTATAAGAAGTATTAATTATAGCTTTTATAAGTAAAGCTAAGCTTTTATAATAAAAAAATTACCTAATAGTAATATTATAATAATATTTTAAAATATTATTTATAAGCTTTAATTTAATTTAAAATAATTTTATATTATTTATAAAGAAAAAATATATTTAATTAGTAAAAGTTATACTCTTATTATAAAAAAGGTATTAGCGTAAGCTTTATAATAAAATAATAAAAAAGCTTTTTAGAAAAAGATTAAGTTATTAAATAAAATTTTAATAATATAACTATTAACTTTTTTATAACTTTAAACGATTAGGGTCCTTATTTATACTTAACGCTATAATATTATAAGAACTTAGTGCTTTTTACCTCTTAGAGTCTAACTTCGCTAAGAGAATAACTCTAAACGCGGAGTTATAAGGCGGTCCGCCTCCTAGTCCGCTATTAATACTAATAATATTTAATAATAGAACTTAGGGGCTTAACTAATTCTAATAATATCTATATATAAGTAAAAGTTAATATAATATTATTTAAACCTTTTATAATAATAAGATAAGACCTATTATTTAATATTCCGCTCGCTATAATATATTTATTACTAAGGAGACGATAATAGCGCCTGCGGCGGCTAAGGCTAGGGCCCGAGGAATAGGCGATACTCCTATAATCGTAGATAGGGGGTTACGGGGACTAAGTTAATCCTTATAATATCTCTAATCCGGCTAGGGGTAATATAATAATAATATTAAGATAAACGGAGCGACGGACTAAATATAATACCTTAGCAATTATAATATAAAGGATATATATAATAAGCTTATTATAATAATATTAGCCGCGGCGTTTTTTAAAATATAAGATATTATAATAGCCTTTAAGGCTAAATTTTATAAAAAATATATAGCTATTTTAAATTAAACTAAGACCTAACTTTTACCTAGGATTATTAGATTAATTAAGAAAATAGTTATTAAAGCTATATAAAAAGCTTTTTTATTAATAGCTAATCTTAATATTAATTAGGCTTACTTAATATAAGCGTTTATAGCTATTAACAAATATATAATAGTTAAACTTATCTTAAGCTATTTTAATAAAGAAATTACTATATTTATAAAAAATATTATAATTAATATAAATACCTTATAATTAACCTTATAAAAGATTATATAAGCTGCGAATATAGCTTTAAAATATAAAGCTATATTAATAATATAATAGCTTCTTAGTAAGGATATTATAATTATATTTTATTTAGAGTATAAAAAGCGAATAGCCTTAGTTAAGTAAATTCTTATTATTTTTAGAAAGGGAGTAGTTTATAATTAAAGGACCTACTCTATTATAGTAAAAAAAGTATATATAGAGGCCGCTTATAACGATTAAGATATACTTATATAATAAATTAAGGAAATTAATAAGGTTAAAATTACTTAAGTCTAAGCTTTCCGGCCCTATAGCGAGGGAGCTACGCGTATATACTTAATATTAAAAGTTATTAATATAATAAATATTAGTAGATTTATATAAAATAAACTTATAATAAATATAAAAATCTCTTACGTTAAGGTTTATAATAACGCGGTATAGCTTTAATAATATTACTAATATTATTAATTTAAATATATAGCGAAATATTACTATAAATAACTATATTATAGCTTTTACGCGGCCGTAATATACTTAAAAAGGGAGGGCGTATACTTAGCCTTAGCTAAAAATAAAACTAAAAGCTATATTTTTTATAAGAGATATTACGCCTTATAATCCTAAGATTATCTTACTTTAAAAGCGTATTAGAACTAAATATATAATAACTATACTTATTAATTATATAAGTTCTAAGATTACTTATAGCTAACTTAATTTTAATCTAATAATAGCTTTATTAAAGTTTAATTCTAAAAGCGATCTCTCCTACCCTTATTATAATTATAAGCTATAATTTAATTTAATATAAATAAGGACCTTAGTCTAGTACCGAAGAGGGGCTATAATAAGACTAATATTACTCTTAATACTTAAGGAGGATAAGGAGCTAGTAAGGGATAAGGAGCCCCCTTATTTACCCTAATATAATTATAAACTTTTACCCTATCCGCTTCTAATAAAAATTAAAACTTTTTTTTAAAATATATAAAAGCATAACTATCTTATATATATAGCGCTTTATAGCTTAGTTAGCTATAATTTTATTTATATATAGGAACTATAATATAACTAATTTAGTTACTTATTACTTTTAAATATCTTATTATATAAACTTATAAATTTTAATAGCTAAGTAATTCTCTATATTTATAAATAATTAAACTTTTCCTTTTAAACTTTTCTTATTATTTTTAATATAGTATTTATTTTTTTCTATACCTTACCTTTATTATAAATTATATTTATTTACTTACTCTTATTAATAATTAAGTTAAGTCCCTTTTTTTAAAAAAATATTATCTACCTTAACTTTAGCTTAATAGCTACCCTCTTATATAGTGATTTTAACCTCTATTACCCCTCCTAGGATTATTACGAATAGTCCTCCCCTAAAGTATCTAACTTCCTTAAGCTAGTAACTAGCCTCTAACTTAGCTTTTTTACGCCCCTAAGTAAGGTTACCTAAAAAATATATAATAAGTAAATTAGAATTATTAACCTAGCTTAAGCTACGCTTAATTACTAAGCGATATACTTAGAGAATAATTTTAACTTTATTAGCTTTAACTATATCTTATAAATTATCCTTATTAATATTAATTTTTACCTTAATATAACTTTAATTAAAATATAACGCTTTTTCTATTTAGATATCTTTATAGCTAAAGTATAAAATTAACTTAAATTAAACTTATATTTTATTATAATACTTAAAAAGCTTAAAAATATAATTATTTTATTTTATAACTAGCTAGAAATAATAATAAAAATAATAATATTAGTATATATTTAAACTTACCTTATAGTATAAAATTAATAAAACTAAGTAATAGCTATTATTATAATAATTACGAAAAAAGCTTAGTATTATTAATATATTAATTTTACTAACTCTTATTAATAAGATTATTAAGAAGCGATAAAAATATAGAAGTTAATAATTAGCGCGGTATATTATAACGCTTAGCTTTATTTTCTTAATAATATCTCCGTAAAATTATTAACTTTTTAAACTATAAAATATTAAGCTTAGCTATAAAGCTAGGCCGCGCTTAAGCTAATATATATCCTTATATTTTAGAAATATTTAAAGTTAATATTAATAATTACCTTCTCCGATAAGGTAATTTTATTTAGCTAATAATTTTTCTTAGCTTTTGCTAATTTAGCCCCTTTATTTATTTTAAATAATCTTTTCCCTTTTTTTTATATTAAGTATATTATTATTATTAAAAATATTTATTTTACTTTTTTCTTAATTATTTTTTAAAAGTTAGCTAGCCTTAATAAGATTTTAATTAGGTTTCTAAAAAAATATAAACTCCCCCTTATTTAAGTTTTCTAAAAGATTTTCTAAAGCTATATTAATAATAGTTATTTCCTATTATAAGTTAAAATTTTTAATATTATAGTTATCTAAAAAGTAAGTAAATTACTAGCTATATACTATACCCTTAATAAATATAAGCTAATTTTACTCTTTTATATAATAAGGAAAGTTTTAAAAATAATTATAGCTAGGAAAATTATATTAATAGTAAAGGAGGCCTAGATCCTCCCTAATAGCTAGATAAGTAATAAATTATAGCGCTTTACTAATATAATAATCTTTATATTTACTAAAATAATTAAGATAATTTAAAACTAAGGCGGCACCGCCTTACTCCTCTTATTAGATTTTACTAAAGCTTTTAATTATATTTTTTATAATAAGTTAATTATTATTATAAACTACTTAAGCTTCCTCGAATAAGTTATAATATTTATCTTATTATATTCTATAAATTATACCTTAAGACTTAAGTTTAATTATAAACTTAGCGATACCTTTTTAATTTAGTAAAAAGTTCCCTAAAAATTTTTAATATTACTAGTCCTTTTCCTCTTATATATATCCTTATTATATTAACGCTTAAACTTAATATTAGGTCTCTTTATAATAAGGTTTATAAATAATATTAATATTTTTAATATTAAACGTAATAAGGCTTAAGTATTATTTTAACTTAAGCGTATATAGCGAATTTACGAATAATAAGCTTTAGAATATAAAATAACTTTTTAGCTAGCTAAAAATAAGTTAATATATTTTACGAAGGTAAGAATAGCGGATATAACTAAGCTATAACTTAGAGCTATAATAATATAACTAATATAAGAAGCGTAATTTTTAAAAGTTTAGTTATATTATAAGCTATATTAGAAATCTTATCTTTTAAAACTTATTACTAAGCTTAAGCGCTAATACTAAGCTTTTACTAAGATTATAGCGTTAATATAAGGCTATATTTTATTAAAAGTAAGGGAAATTTATACTAAAGTTATTAAATTAGCTATTATATTTAGTATAACTTAGTTTACCTTATTTATATAGCTAGGAGGGATATTATATAGCCTTATTATAAAGGCCCTAGCTATAAAATAATTTAAGTACCTTTAAGTTATTACTAAGGCTTATAAGGCTACCTTTATTTATTATATTAAAGCTAAGGCCTTTATCTTACTTTTTAACTTTTATTTTACTTATTATATAATTTATACTTATTACCGCTTATAATATATTAAAATAATAAACCTTATTTATATTATAATAGAGAAGGCTGCTAAGTAAATATATTATAAATATAAAAAATACTCTTATTAGAGGAGATACTAAGTATTATAAAACTTAGAGAAATTTTATATAATATAAACTAGCCTTAAGCTAGCGGTAAGATATAAGCGATATAACTTTAATACTTAACCTTACGATAAATAGCTCCTCCGCTAATATTTTAAAAAGGGAAAGTTAAAGAAATATAAATAGTTATATAGCTATTTTATAAATAAGCTATTATAACTTAAAGCTAGCTTTACTTTTTATATATATAAGGGACTCCCTAAGTTTATTAATATAATATTTATATAGCTTAAAATTAAATATATTAAACTTAATTTATTTCTCTAAGCTTATAAGGTATTTAAGGTAATATTAAGGTAATATCTTTATAATAGCGGCGATAAAATAATTCCTAATATTTTTATTAACTATACTTTTACTTATAAAAATAAGCCCCTTTTTAACGTTAACTAATATTTAATATAAAATTAGCAAAACCTTATTAAAGCGCTTAATAACTTATAATCTATAGTATAATTTATATATTAGTTCCTTTTATTAAAAAAGCTTTACTAGTTTAACTTTATATTATTATTTTATAAGGAAAAGGAGAATAGAGATATTAACCTTAGCGTAAATATATAATAATTACTATATAATAATATACTTCTATTTTTTACTTTATTAATTACTTACTTAGCTTTAAGTTTTAATTACTTTAACTATATATAGAAAACTAATTTAACCGCGTAAAGTATAAGAATATCCGTAACTATTATAGCTATAGCTATAGCTATAGCTATATTTATATCCTTACTTATATTTATAACTTAAAATATAAGTTACTAGCTTTTACTATTCCTTACTAAATATAATATAATTATTAGCTAATATTATAAAATTTTTATTATTAAAACGCTTATTAATAAGATTATTTTAAATAAGATTAGAAATCTTTTTATAAAAAGGCGGCTTAATAGCGTTATAAGCGCTTATAGCGCTCTTAATAATAGCGGAAGCTTTCTTTATAGCGGGAGCAGGAGTAATATTAAGTATAATAAACTTATTAGCTTCTAACTTTAACTTAAACTTAATAAATACTAAAGTAGAAAAGGTTTTAATTATAAGCGGAGGAGTAGTAAAAATAAAAAGGCAGTTATAAGGCGAAAAAGTCCCTTATAAAGCTATCTTATTCTTAGCTATATAATAAATATAGCGTAACTTATTTATCGCCTAGTTATAAAAGTTAATTAATTATATATAAAAAATACGCTACTTTTAAGTTTTTATTATAATAACTATAATAAGTTAGTTAATATTAGTTAGACTTTTAATTACTTTAATAATAAAATCTTTACTAAAAGCGAGAGGTAATAAGCTTTAAAGTAGTATATAGCTAGCGGCCGCTTAAATAACTTAATTAACGCGGGAGCTATTATAACGCGCGATAGCGCGAGTCTTCTTAATATACTAAATAATATTTTTCTATTACTTTTATTAATATAAAGCTTACCTTAAACTCGCTATAACTTTAATTTTAACTTACTAACTAAAAGTTATAATTAAAGCTTAGCTTATAAGCTACCTTAATTATAGCGTAAATAGCCTCTATTATAGCGGGATTAGTAATTAGCTTATATTTAGTATAATTATTCGCGTATTTTATATAAAATATACTAAGCTAGTTTACTTTAACTATTAGTAAGTTTAGGCGCGTATTAAGGCCGAATACTTACTATACTATATTTAATAGAGATTTTTAAAGCTTATAAGTATATTAATATAACTAGTATAAGATATATTATAAAGGTAATCTCTTTTAATAAGTATTTTACTTTTAATATAAGTTAGCTATAATTAATATACGTATTAATAAAAACTACTTATATAATTAATTTTATTAATATGCGCTTATATATATAATCTACTAGTAGTTATATATACTAGGCTAGCTACTAGATATAGTATATAAGGAAGGGAGATAAGCTAGCTACTAATCGTAAGATTATAAAATAGCTACTATAAAAGGTATAAGTATAAGTAAAAGTCTTTTAAGAATTAAAATAGTAACTATAAAAGAATCTAAATTATTACCTAAAAGAATACTAAGCTAATTATATAGCTAGGAGCTTAAGGAAGATTTCCTAATATAATCCTAAAAGTATTTACCTAAGGGGATTTTACGGTAATTTCCGAGTATATTAGTAAAATAGAGATTTCCTAATATATAGTAATTTCCTAACGTACGGGGATTTCCTAGTAAAATCCGGAGATTTCTAAAAGTATATTTTAATACTAAATCCTACTAGAAATCTTAGTAAAATCCTAAAAGTTATTATAAAGAAATCCTAAGAGGAAATCCTAATAATTTCCTAAGCGTAAAGGTAATAAAGTTTCTAGGGGAAATCCGAGTAAAATCTTAAGGTAGGAAATCCTAAGAAATCTTAGGGAAATATTATAAAAAGTTAAGCGATTTATAAAGGTATTATTATATATCCTATATTAACTCCCCGGGCTAGAAAAGAATTTTAATAGCCTTATTAACTCCCTATTTTATTTTAAAAATTATTATTATACTCGAAAGCTTTTTTTATATTAACTCTAATAACTATATCTATTTATAAATTAAGAAATATTATTAGGGATCTATATATAGAGAATTAAATTAATTTATATAAGGTAGGAAAGAAATAAAAGAATAAAATAAGAATAATAAAGGAGAATTATAATATATATTAGATATATATAGAAGAATCTATATTATAGTAAAAAGTATTATAATATAAGGAAAGAAAAATAGGAATAATAAGGACGTAACGTAATATACGAATTAAAGAAATAAAATAAAGGAAAATATCTTACTATCTTTATTATATAAACTAGCGCTTATAATAATATAAGAGCGAATATAGATAATCTTACCGTAACTAGCGTAAGAGATATAGTTTATAGCTTTAGGTATAGTATACTTTACGAAGACGGAGGCGTTTAAGATATTATAAATAGTAATAAGGTTAATTATATTATAGATAGTTATACTTATTATTAAGCGTATATTACGAGTAGTTTATAGTAAATAAGCTTTATATAGCCTTCTTATTACGGCTAATATTCTTTCTCTATTTATAGTATATAAAGTATAAGATAAATAATATATAATTAGTACTATATCGTAAAGATATTAAAAAACGATACTAAAAGTATATTAATTTACGGGGTTCTTACTTAAGCTTAGTAAATATAATAATCGTTACTTATTAATAGTTAAATAACTTAGAGATTTATTACTTATTAATAGTTAAATAAATATAAAAACTATTACGTATTAATAGTTAAATAGTATAACGCGTGCTCTTAGTATAGAGCGCGTTATTAACGTATTTCTTTACTATAGTTCGTACCGATATTATATAGAAAGCTAAGAAATACCTTAGTTTATCGTTATATTAATAAAGGGGTCCGCGTTAATAAGTTTAATAATTATAGTATATTTAGTATTATTAGAGGGTTCGACTAAGCTGCCTATCTAACTATATAGCTTTTTAGCGATATTATTAAAAGCTATCTTAACTAAATCTAAGATATTAAAAACTAGAATATTATTAAAATTTAAGGTTATTTTATTTCCGATAATATCGCTTTAAGCTAAAAAAAGTATATAATTAATAATAATAGCTAGAAGTAATATAATAATACCCTTACTAGGTAAATACGTCTATTCTCTTATATAAATATATAAGTCCTAATAGTTTCTCTCGTAAAATTCTAAAATTTTCCTTAAATTATTAAGCGTAGATTTCTTATTAATAAATATAGTAACCTTATCGATATTAAGCGATATATTCTTAAAAGTAAGAATATTAAGTAAGATAGGTATAAGAATAAGGAAATCGATAATCTATTTATTGCTAATACCGAATATTTTCACTATATAACTTAGGCTAAAAGAAATATTATATTTAGTAAGGTACTTATTAAAATAAATCGCCTAAATTAGAGTAATATCTATATTTTAAAATACTAAAGCTTATTTATTATAATATATTACGAAAAAGGTAGGAGAGTATTTAATAACCTAAACTAAACTATTATAGTAAGTTACTAAAAAATTATTATTAGCCTCCTTAATATTTTTAGCTTCTAAAACTTTTTAAAATTAAATAATAATTTTAAAAATAGTTACTAAAATTATAAGTTACTAAGAGGCGGAATAAGTTTACTTATTAAGGGTTCTAAGGATACTTTATTAAATAAGAGTAGGAGGAGTAATAAATCGCCTTACTAGGGACTTCCTAAAAATAAGAGCAGCTCCCTTAACTTTAATCTCTTTTTTTATAGCCGCTAATATTATTTATTTTATCTTACTAAGGTAGTCGGTATATAAGATAATAGCTAAGATCCTCTTAATCTCCTCTAATTCTTCGGAGTCTTAGTAAACTTACCCGCTAACTAAGCTTTTAATATAATCCTTTATAACTTCTAATAGCGCGTACGCGCTATAATAGTTCTTTCTAAGTTATTTAAACTACGAAAAGATATTCTTTTTAATATTAGTAAGGAAATATAATAGCGTAAGATAGGTATAGCTTCTTAATAAAGTAGCTAGTATTTTAGAAGTAAAGCTAATAGTAAAAAAAGATATTATAGTAATTTATTAAGTAGAATATCTAAGCGCTATAATTTTAGAAATTTTAGGTAAGGAGTAGTTAAAGCTAAAATATTCGTTATTTAAAAGTAAGTACTTAGAATTATAATCTTCGTTATTAGGGAGTTTTTCGCTATTAGCTTATCTTTTTACTTTTTAATCGATATAGTAAATATAATTATTTAATTTACTAAAAGATAAATCATAGCTTTCTTCTTAAAATATTTATTTCTAAGTAACGAATATTATATAATTATTCGATTTCTAATTATTAAATTTATAAGTAAGTAATTTAAATAAATATTAGAGTTTAGTAAGGTTTCCGAATAGCTAAATAGCTCTCTTAAAGCTTTTAAATATAAATACTAAGGAAGTGCGAATTAGCTATTCGTAGAATAGCTTATAGTATATCTTATCGCGAGAATAATAAAGATTATTATAAGGCGGATTAATCTTAAGTATAAAAGAAAGGAAAAATAAGAAAAAATAATAAAATTAAAAAATAAAAGGGAATAACTATAAAAAAAATAGATATAATATATTAGAAAAATATAATAAAAATAGGAAATATAAAGGGGGATAATAAAGGATAAATAAAAAAAAGAAAAGGTAAGAGAGAAAAGGTAGGAAAATAAAGGGAAATCTAATATAAATAGTAACGCGTTAAGTTTATTATTTTCTAGTAATTTTACGCGTTTATTACTAGGTAACTCGTTTACCTTATTCTAATAGCTAGTACTTTTTAAGAGTATTTATATATTTTTTCCTAGTAATATTTAGCTAGGCTTCTAACTTATTCTTTTCTTTCTTAAATTCTTCGATTATCTTCTTTTATTAGAAGTCCTTTTTAGCTACTTATTAATTATTATTATTTAGGTATCTTTTTTAATATATAAGATACTTTATTTAAGTATTACCTTATCCTCTTTTAACCTTTCTCCTATTAAAAATTTATTCGATCTTATAGTTATTAATATTAAGCTTAGGGCTAGGTTATTCTCCTAAAGCGTTAGCTAGTTAAAGTTAAATAACTAATATAACGGGATAGATATTTATAAAGTTATTAAGATCTAATTAATAAGCTAGATAGCTAATTTATTCGATTACGCGGAAAAGCTTAGTTTACTATTCCGAAAGCTTTACTACTTATTTATTAGGAATAAAATATCTTTTCCTAAGTTTTAGCTAAACTTAATCGCTAAGCTTAAACTTAAGCTTCCGATATTTCTTATTATAATATTATTTTATTATAGCTTAAGCGTAAGTAATAAAAATAATTACCTTATCTTTTAATATTTCTTAGGATCTAAGAGAAGCTTAATCGCCTAAATAATAAAAACTATCGTTTATTTAGAATCTAATAAGTAACTTACTTAGCGTAATTTTAATAACTAAGGAAAAAGAGTTATTAAGAGAAAACTAAAAAGCTAGTAAAGCGTTAATTTATCGCTTTATTAAGAAATTAGCGGCGAAAAATCTAAAAGTAATTTCGATAATTTAGTTTTATTTTTTAAATAAACTATTAGTTTATAAGTAATATATAGTTAATATTAGAAATTTAATATTAAAAGTAAACTATAAGGTCCTTTAAAGCTTAAATATAAACTTTAAATTTTAATTAAAAATAATTTATTTTAGAAATCTTTAGTTATAATAAGTAAGCTTATAGTATAGTTACTAAGCTTATTTTTTAGTAGTAAAGTAATCGTATTTAAGGGTTAAAATATATATTTTTAAGAATTTATTAATAATAGTAAAAAAAGTATTATAAAACTTTCTTTTAAGTTTAGACTAAGGTAAGTTTTCTAAAAAGATTAAAGGGAGTTTAGTAATAAAGTTTATTATAATTATATAAAAAGAAATCGCTAAGGAATAGATTAGAACTATTTCTTTAAGGGGAGGCTATTTATTAGTTTAATTATATTTATAAATATTATATTCGTTTATAAAATTATTAATTTTCTTTTTTAGTTAGGAAATAATAAAATTAAAGGAAAATTTAGCTTATATATATCTTTAATTAGTATAAAATTTATAAAAATAATATTCGGAAATAATTTTTTTAGTATAATTTTTAGGAATATAAAGTTATCGATAATTATCGATATCTTCGAAATATAATAAGCTATTTACTTAGATAAAAGGGAGTCCTTCCTAAAAGTTTTTATTTTTAAGTTATTCTAAAATTTCGGATTATTATATATTAAGGAGATATTTTTTAAAAATCTTATATTAAAAGGTATTATTAAAAATAGCTTCTAAGGAAATAAGTACGTAGTTTTAGTTAATATAATCTTTTTAGATATCCTTAAGTTCTCCTTATCCTTTTTCTAGGATTACCTTTAAGGGGAGGCGAGAGAGAGAGTTTATAAGAATATTAAAAATACTTAAGATATATCGAATTTTAAAAAAGTATTAACTTAGAAACTAAAAAGTAAAAGTAAAGTAATTATTACTCCTTATACTAATAGTAAAAAAAAAAGTCTATTTTATAATTATTAAAATTATAATATAATCTATAAAAATTATAATTTTTAGTTTCTAAGTTCCGATTAAATAAGTTTAGAGTTTATAATAAGCTTATATTAAGTAAAAGATTTTAAGTTTAGTTAGCTAATATTTAGTTTTAGCTAGTTTAAAGGTATAATTAAAATAATAAATAGGTTTAATAAATTACTAAGGCGAAGCTAAAAATAGTTTTTAAGATTCCTTATTATTAATATAAAAAAGATAAGCTATAAAACTATTCTCTTAAAAGGTATCGATTTATAAAAAAAGTTAATAATTAAGAAAAAACTAACTAAGAGTAGCGTTATTATAAAAAGTATTAATAATATTATTAAAATAGTTAGTTTCTTCTTTTATTAGGATAATTTTAAACTAAGAGGTAAAGGTATTTCTTTTTAGTTTAGTAATAAGTATTTTATTTTTTTATCTTTCTTAGAATATTACCGTTTTATATTTCTAAAAAAGGTTAATTTATTATATAAAATAAAGAATAAAATATCTTATTTATCTAACTAATCTAATTTATTACTTAAAACGTTATAAAATATTAAGGAACTCGATATCTTATAAGGCTTTTACTTAAAATTAGGTATTTATTAGTACGAATTCGTTAATATAATATTTTAATATTTCTATAAATAAGTAATAAAAAAATAATTTAAAAGCGGAGAGGGAAAGATTTATACTAACGAAAAGATTAAATATAATAGAAAAATACTTAACGTAATCTTTTAGAAAATCGAAGAAGATTACTATATCGTTAATATATCCGGTAGCGTATATTTTATATAGTCGGAGAATATAATCGATAAATCTTTATATATAAGTAGGCGAATTTTTATATTCTATAAAAGCGATTATAGCCCTCTTTAATCTATAATAAGAAGTAATTATAAACTACTTTCGGTAATCTAAATAGATAAGAAACTAATAAAAAAAGCTTTAAATATTAATAGTAAAAATAACCTTTTTACCCGCTAATTTATAAATTATATCTTAAAAAAGAGGTATTAAATATATATTAGAAACGGCTACGCTATTTAAAGCTTATAAGTTATTAATAATATATAGTTTACTTTTTCTCTAAATAATAAAATATAAGCTAGCGAAAGGTAAAGCTTTAAGCGCTTATTCTATCTTACTTTATAAATATATATCGTTATATTTTTTATTAAGGAAATCCTAATTAAGTTTATTTAATAGATAAGGATATAAACTAAGTTTCTTCTCGTATTAATTATTAATAAGGGGGATTTTTAGATACCGCTTAAAGGGTAGATTAATTAGTTTAATATCTTCCTAAAATTTCGGAAGGGAATTATAAAGTTATTTTACCTTTCTAGATAACTAAAAATCTAATATATAGATTTTAACGCCGTATTCTCCTTCGATTTCCGGGATATTAAATATTTTAGAGATATCTAACTAATAAGGTTAACTTAAATCTAAGATATTAATAGGAGGTAAGTCGGTATTAGTTTCGTTAGATAATATTATTTAGTCTAAAAGAGAATCTAGCGTTAAATATTTATCGGGGTTATCTAAGGAGTCTTTCTTAGTAATTTATTAAGAGATTATAAAAGAAAATTAATCGTTAAAATCTAATATAATACTAACTTTTTCTTTTCGTTTAAAAAAGATTAGTTTATTACTTAAGTTAAAAATAATTAAATAGAAATAATTATAAATAATTAAACCTAAAAAGAAATAAAAGTTAGGGAAAAAGATAAGGTTACGATTCTTAGGAGGATTTCTAATTAATACTAAAATTATACTTATTAAAAAAAAAGGGATTATTATTACTAAAGCGGCTATTATATATTTATAAGTAGCTAGTCTTTTATAAGTAAAATAGTATTTAATATATATTCCTCCGTAAAGTTAAATCTAAAGCTCTTATCGAGAGTTAAGAATATCGATTTTATAAGGGATTAAGAATCCTTATCCTAATAAAACTCCGGTAAGAAGATATTTAATAACTTAAGCGCTAGCTTTAAACTTACTAACGTAAAACTTATTATCGATTTTACTAACGATATATAAAGTAAAAGTAGCTTAACTATAAATTAAGGCTAACCTAATATTATTTAAGCTTTAAATTATTATTAGATTATAATTAACGTTATCGAACTTATTAAGTAAGTCCTTTCTAATAAGGGATTTATTTACTCTAATATTAATATATATTTTTATAGCGTTAGATAGTCTATTTTTACCGAATACTAAAATCTTCGTATAAGAAAAATAGAAAACTTATTTTAAAGGAAAATTAATTATCTAAGGAGTAACTTTAATAATAAAAAGGTTTTTAGGGAGGAGGTTTTTAATAGTATTAAGAGGTTTTATCTTATATTTCTTAAGATCCGAAATAAGATAATATAAGTTATTAGCTAATTACTTATTCTTTTTAGCTTTAAATAATTTAAATAAGTTAGTTTTATTATCTAAATTATATTCTAAGATATTAAGGATTATATTATATATCTTAGAAGATATTATAAAAACTTCGTTAGTATTAGGATCTTATTTAGTAAGTTTATAAGTAAGATTAATAAGGATAAGATTACTTTTTAAGCTTTCTCCGTTTTTTTTTAAGAAAAGCTATTTTATTTTTACTTTAAACTTAATATTCTTATTAAAAAGTTTCTAAGTATTATCTATTAGCTTTCTAAGGAAATCGTTTAGTTTATAATTTAGTTAGTAGTTTAGATTTCGTAAAGATTTCTCCTCGGAATTATTTACCTTACGTTTACGTTAAGGTAACCTATTTAAAGCTATATACTAAATAACGTTATTTTATAAATTACCCTAAGTTTTTTTAATTAGCTTAGTTTAAAAGTTTAGAATAAGTTATTCGTATTTATATACTTAATTATCTAAGGTATCTTCGCCGGTTAGCTATCGGAAAGTTTCTTAGAGTAAGATATTAAGTTAAGAGAAGATAATTATTAGTATAAATTATTTAGGATAAAGAGCTACTTAAGCTATTCTTTTTATTTTAAATATTTATAATTAGAAATCCTTTCCGGTAAGTATATCTTAAGATATAAAGCTTTATTTTTATATAGTAAGAGCGGTAATATTAAGTTAAATAGTAAACTTTTTCTAAAAGGCTTTTACCTATCCTTAAATTCCGAGATTAGGAAAAGTAAGTTCTAATTTAATCTAAGGGTTTAAATCTCTAAAATATTATTTTATAATATATTCTCTAAAAAGAGAGGGAATAAGTTATACGAGTTTATCTATATAATCCTTACTTTAAGTAATAACCTATTTTAAAGCGTTTATAAATTAGTTAATACTCTAGTAAATAATAATTCGATTAGTTTCTTTAATCTAATCGAAGGTAATATTAAAAATATTAATAAGCTTAAATTATTTAATATTTTTAGCTTATAACTTAACTTATTATTTAAATAGTTTCTATAAATTTAATTAATTATATAATTATAGATTATTTTCTAAGTTAATATATCTAAGGTAATTTAGATTCTAAGGTATAATATTATAAGAGTAAAGTATATTATTAACTATCTATACTATTTTTTCCTTTTCCGCGGAAGGTAGAGGAGGTTTTCCGGAATTAAACGATATTATAGAAGGATCTAAAAAATATTACCTTTTTAAGGTATTCTTCCTTAGGGTAGATAGTTCTCCTTTTAAAAAGGATTCTTATAGCGTAAAGGTTTTCTTACCTTTATCCTAAGAGGAGGTTTCCTCCTTACTTTCTTCTTAAAAAGGGACTTAGGTATTTTCCTTATTTTTTTCCGGTAAAATAGGCGGCTTACCTTTTCCTTCGGTATTACTTATAATTCGAAAGTATTCTTAAATAAGGGGTAGCTAGTTTTCTAAGGGAATTCTAAATAAGTAAGGGATACTATTAGATATATACCTTAGTTAATTTACTTATTTAAATAGTTAATTATAATCTATTATAATATTTAGATTAGTTAGGAAAAGTTTAATTATAGTAAGTAACTTAGTTTCTTAGGGATTATCCTAATATAGTAAATATTTTCTAATAAGCTTTATTTCCCCGTATTATAAAGGAGGAAATTTACCTTTAAAGGGGTAAGGTTTTTTTACTATTTTATAAATATTAAAAATATAAGCTTTTTCTTTCTTAGCTATAATTTCTTTTTTAATTACTTTAAGGAGTTTAAGGGTAAAGAAATAGTATATAGCTAAGGTTAAGTAATAAATATAGTAAAGCTTTTTTCTAAGCTAAAAATCTACGCTTATAAAGTTTTATTAGTAAAAAACGTTTTAGGTTTAACTTACTACCTTAATAGCTAGAGATCTATAAGTTAGTAAAATATAAAATTACTATTAGTTAATATACGCTTATATATATAATCTACTAATAGTTATATATACTAAGCTAGCTATTAAATATAATATATAAGAAAAGGAGATAGGCTAGCTACTAATTATAAGATTATAGAATAGCTATTATAAAAGGTATAAGTATAGGTAAAAATCTTTTAAAAATTAAAATAGTAATTATAAAAGAATTTAAATTATTACCTAAAGGAATATTAGGCTAATTATATAGCTAAAAGCTTAAGGAAGATTTCCTAATATAATCTTAAAAGTATTTACCTAAGGGGATTTTACGGTAATTTCCGAGTATATTAGTAAAATAGAGATTTCCTAGTACGCGGTAATTTCCTAATATATAGGGATTTCCTAGTAAAATCTAGAGATTTCTAAAAGTATATTTTAATACTAAATCCTACTAGAAATCTTAGTAAAATCCTAAGAGTTATTATAAAGAAATCCTAAGAGGAAATTTTAGTAATTTCCTAAGCGTAAAGGTAATAAAGTTTCTAAGGGAAATCTAAGTAAAATCCTAAGGCGGGAAATTCTAGGAAATCCTAGGGAAATATTATAAGAGGTTAGGCGATTTATAGGGGTGTTATTACACGTCCTATATTATTTATTAAGATTACTAATTTAATAATAGCTTACTTATGCTAGTAAAAGTAACCCTCCCTTTTTTATATACTTTTAAGCCTTAAGTTACTAATTTATAAGAATAATTTCCTAATTAGAAAAGCTTCCTAAATAGAAAAGCTTTATAAAAAGGTATATATTTAAGTATATATTATATATATAAGGGGTATATAGCTATATATTAAGAGGTTAAAAAATATATATCGAGGCCTTAAAAGGGTATATATTAGCTTATATAAATAGTATATACTACTACTCTCCTTATCTTTCCTTATCTTATCCTTTTTTCCTTATCTTTCCTTATCTTATCCTTTTTTCCTTATCTTTCCTTATATTATATAGTATTATTATAGCTAATAGCTATTTCCTTTATACGCGTTATATATCTTACTTAGCCCTAAGCTAGCCGCGGTCTTACCGCGCTACGGGGGGTTTTACCTCTTATAAAAAAGTTTTTCTTACCCGATATATTATCGAGGTTCTAGTAGCTTCTATAGCTACTAGCGTAATAATATAATAATAATAATATAATATTACTATTAACTTTTATAACCTATTTATAGAAATTTTTTAAATTTTAATAAATCTTATTTTAAAGTTTATATATAAAAAACTTATTAAAATAATCTTTATATAAGATCCTCGCCTTATATAAGGTATCCTTAATATAGCGTTTATTAAGCTTTAATAGCGTTAATAAGTCTCTAAGAACTTATCTAGCTTATTTATTATTATCTCCCGCGCTATTTAAAAGTTAGTTAAAGCTACCTTTTATAAGGTAATAAGTAAGAAGTTAAACTCCGCCTTTAAAGCTTTAACTTCAGCTAGCGTAATCGCAAACTCCGCCCTAAACTCCGCCCCTTTTATAGCGCCCCTTAGGCCTTATATAACTAATTTTAGCGAGAATAAAAAAGAAGGTATTTATATTAGTAAAAGATATTTTAATAATTAATAAAATTCTAACGCTTATTTCTTAAAAAATTATCTAAAAAGTTAATAAAGCTATAAGCTATTTTATAATAATTACTATACGCTAATTTTCTAATAGTAATTTTATTATTATATTTAATTTAAAATATAAAAATTTTATTTTTAAGGATAAATAAGTAGCTTAGGCTTTTAAAGCGGAGGCTAAGTATATATATTAAACTTATATTATTATTATTAAAAGTATTTAAACTTTAATAGCTAACTATAATTATAATACGCTACTTAATATTATTAGGAAAGTAAATAAAGTTAATATAATCTAAGTAAAATATTTTAACTTTAGTATACTACTAATAAAAAAGCTTTATAAATATATTTTATTATAAGCTTAGATAGCGTAAAGAATATAAATAAGCTTTACTTAAATAAAGTTATTATAAATATAAAGATAATTTATTATAAATTTTATAAGGACTTCGCATACTTTAAATAATATTATAAATATTTCTAATTTAAGTATATCGCTAAGTATTATTAGGAGCCCCCTTAATATAAATATTATATAGCTATTTTATATAATAATAAAAAAACTACCTTATATAAAAAGGAGAAAAACCCCGCTATTATATTTTATATAAAAGTATATATTTTATATAATTAAAAGACTACTTAAAGTTCCGGAAATAGTAAAGCTATATTAAGTTTAGCTTCCTTAATAAACCTCGCCTTTTCTAATTATTATAATCCGCTTAACTTTTAGCCCTTACTTAGCGGTAACTTTATAAAAATAGTAAAAGCTTTATTATAGTTTTTTTTAAAAAGCGAGTATATTATAAATCCCTTAAAAATAAACTTTAGTAATTTTTTTATAATACGCTACTTACTTAAGTCTTCCTAAAAGGCTCCTAACTTAATAATACTTATAAAGGCTATAAGTTATAAAATAAACTCTATAACTTATAACTAGCTTTATAATAATCTTAAGTAAAGTTTATATTAATAAACTTTATATAATTAAAATAATTATAAATAACTACTTTTAATACTTAGTTCTTATAAAAATTATAACCTTATTATAAAATATATAAAAAATTAACTACCTTATTTAGCTTATTTTATTTAGTAAAAAAAGCTATAATATTATTATTATATAAGAATTCTAGCTTAATATATATAATTACCCTCCGCTTTCTAAATTTACTTTTTATTACCTTATTTAAAATAAAAATAAAGCTTTTTTTATATATATAAATAATATAAAATAAGTAATTAGGACCTTATTATAAGGCTTAACTTTACTAAAGTTTCTTTTTATAATAAGCTTTAAGTATTTATTATTTACTCCCCGCTACTTAGAATATATATTAAACCTCTCTTATACTTATTACCTCCTCCTCCCTCCTTATACTCCGCCTCCGCCTCCGCTCCGTTAGTTATTTTTAGTAACTTTAACGTTTATTACCCCTCTTAAGACTTTTATAAATATACCTCCCCTTTTTTTATAAAGCTTCTTTTTATTTTTTACTAAGTCCGCTTTAAACTTTTTACCTTTTTTTATAAAATTACCTAAAAAGTATATAAGCAAAAAGCTAATATTATTAACTTAATTTAAAATATATTTAATTATTTCCTTATATATTTTAGCTTAGATTTTAATTTTCTTAGCTTTAATTATATCTTTTAGTTTATATTATTTATTACCTCCCCTTTTTTAAATTTTACCTTAATATTATATTAGAAATATTATAATTTTAATATTTTATAAATAGAAATAAAAAACTACTTTTTATTTTCCGCTATTTAAGTAAAGTTTATAATAAATATTAAAAAATTAATAATATAATTATATAAATAATTAAATATTATAGCTAACTTAATAATTTTAAAATTACTTTAATAATATAGTTTTTACTTATATTTATAATAAATCTTAAAAGTTATTTTTATAATTTAAAATATATAATATACTAAGTAATATTAGCGGGTATAGCTAGATTTTAATTATTAATAAGTATATTAAAACGCTATAATATAATAAAAATCTTTTATTAGAAAAATAAAAAAAGATAATTAAAGGTAATTTTTCGCTTTTATAAATAATAACTTTAATATTATATAGTTTATAACTTAGTAAGTAAGATTTTATAGCTAAGCTTTTTTAAAGCTTATATATACTTTTTCTTTTTAATAAAATCTAAACTTTACTTTTTAATTATCTTTCTTTAAAAAGTTAAAGTTTTTAGCTTATAAGTTTTTTCCTTATCTCTTAGAAAATACCCCGCACTTTCCTATCTCTAACTCCTTCCCCTTAATAAATATTCTTTTTTAAGTTATTAAAAATAAAATCCGCTTTACTATTTCTAATATTATATTATAGAAATCCGCTAAGCTTAATAATATCCTTATTAGCTTTTTAAAAAATTATAAATAAGTTAATAACCCCTTATAATAATTTTAATTAAGCTTTTTTAAAAATATATTATTTATAGATATTTTCCTATTTAATATTAAACTTTTAATATTATAATTTTTTAAAAAGCGGGAAAAAGCTTAAAAGTTTATTAAACTTTAAGCGGCTACTACCTTATCTCTCTTTTTAATATTATAAATAAGATTTTTAAAATTATAATTATAAAAAAGATATTTTATACGGCGGAGTTTATAAGAATCTTATTATAAAGTTAAATAAGTAACTAATTAAACTAGTTTACTAATAGCGCTTTACTCTTTTTAATAAAATATATTTATATTACTTAAAACTTTTAAGGCTTTATTTCCTTTTTAATATTAAATATAATAAGTATTTTTAATTATATTTTATACTCTAAGCTAATAAAAATCCTTAACTTTTTTAGCTTCCTTAAATAAATTATAGCTTTCCTCCGCTTTTATTTTTTTAATTATACCTCTTACTTAAAAATTAATAATAAATTATTAAACCTTTTCCTTATTTTTACTAAAGCCCCTTAAGGCTCCTCGCTATTTCTAATACTATTTATTCTATATATCTTATTTTTCTATAAGCGCTTAAAATAAGTAACTAATATATTTATTATTAAATTTATAGATAATATTAATATTCTTAATATTAAGCGTACCTCCGCTTAGGTCCGCTACTAGCTTAAATAAGCTTAAAGTATTTACTATAATTAGGTAATAAAATATAAAATAACTTTTTAGCTATTTAAAAATAAGCTTTTTTATTTTACGAAAGCCTGCTTTATTAATATAACTTTACTAATTCTTAATAAAAATACTATTTAACTTATATAAAAAGTATATATATTTAAGGTTTAAATTTATTATAAACTTTAGTAAAAGCTTTACCTCCGCCGCCTTATAAAAAAGCTTATTTATTAATAGCTAGCCTTAACTAAGCTTATTTTATTTACTTAAAGCTTCTTATTTCTTTAAGTAAGGGAAATTTATACTAAGGTTATTAAGTTTATAATTACTTTTAGCGCTATAATTTACTCCGCTTTAACCCCGCTAAGTAAGGAACTTAAGAGCCTTATTTTTTAATAGCTAGCTATAACTTAATCTAAATATTTTTATATTATTTTTAAAGTATACTAAGTAACCTTTTTTTACTATATTAAGTTTAAAACTTTTATCCTCTTTATTAATATTTATTTATCTTACCGCGCCGCTTATAATTATTAACTTTTTTATAATAAAAAACTTATAGCTTATCTTTACTTTATTTTTAAAAGAATCTCTATATACCTCTACTAATAATATAAAAATTAGCCCCGCTTTGCTTATATTCCTCTTAAATCCCTCTAATCTTTTTTTATTATTTAAGTATAGATTTTAGATATCTCCTCCTAATCCCTAAAGATTCTAAAAGCTTATTTTTATAAAAAAAAATAACTTTGCTAAAATTTTAAGAAAAGAAGGCTCTAAAAATATAGCTAATTCTTTAAATACTTTATTAATAAACCGCTCTAACTAAAACTTAATAACGCTTTATAAATTTATTAAAGCTTTTTAAAATTTATAAGTAGCGCCTTAACTTAGCTTTATAATAGTAAAATTAACCTTAATAAGTTTTTTTATATTTATAATATTCTTATAATTATAACCCTTTATTACCTTTATAATAATAAAAAAAATAAGATAATAGCTTACTTTATTTTATATTATAAATTAATTACTTATAAAAAAATGCTCTTATTAATACTTTTTATAAGTTTAATTTAAAACTATAAGGATTTTAATAAAGCTTTTAGCTATAAAGCTATTATAAGCCCTTTTATTTTATAATTTATTTATTTATAATACTTTTATTAATTTAACTTTTTTTATTATTTTATAATACTTAAGTATACTAAAATACTTAAATATAAAGTTTAAATATAAGGGATAGTTTTTAGTATTTTTATTATATAATTATTATTATTTATTTACTTTATATTTTATTTTTAACTTTATTTTTTAATTTACTTAGCTTTACTTAGCTTACTTACTTTTTTTCCGCCCCCGCTTTTTACTTTATCCTCCGCGCCTAATTACGCTTTTAATTTTTATAAGCTTATTTTCTAAGTTATTATTATTACTCTTTACTATATATTTTAACGCTGCTAATATAAACTTTACGGAAAGGGATTTAAATACTTAAATAAAATCTAGTTTTAGCTTTAGCTTTTTTATAGCTTTTATTACCTCTACTTTTATTAACTCCTTCTCCGCCCCTACCCCTACCTTTTTTATTATATTCTTAGCTATTTTCGCGCCTCTAACCCCTTTTACCTTACTAGCTATCTCCGCCTTACTTATTTCCTCTTTTACTTTATTTACTTTTTTATCCCCCTTAACTATTATTTACTTTAACTTACTCCCTAATATTAATATAATAAAGATAAGCGATAAAGCTATTACCTTTTTATTTATTTTTAGCTTTATTTTTAATAATAGCTTTATTAAGAAGTTAAGTATATAATTAAGCTTAAATATATTACTTAATATATATCTTAATTAATTTATTTTAATATTATTTATAATTTATTAACTAATATTATATTTTTTTATAGATTTTATATAATATTTAAGCTTAAGTATTATTAATATTATTAAAATAAAATAAAATTTTTATTATAAATTTTAATAATATAATTTTATATAGCTAAGTAATTACTTACTTAGTAATTATTATAGCTCTTATTACCGCTACTATTATTACTATTATTATTATTATTATTATTATTATAAACTTTATAGCCGCTATTATTATTATTATAAGCTCCCTTACCCTTACCGCCTCTAACTCCGCTATTACTTTTACTACCGCTTTTAGCCTTAAGTTTATTATTATTATTATTTTTACCTCTAATTTAGCGGGAGTATTCGTCTCTATTATTATTATTATCGCTATTATTACTACTATTATCTTTACCGCCGCCTTTTTTACCGCTCCGCCCCTTACTCCGCTTACCCTAATAATTATCTTATTACCCGCGGCGAGTATTTTAAAATATAATAAGATTAATATATATAACTTATAAAAAGGAGGATTAGTAATTATAGCTATAAAAAAGGTAAATAAAGTAGCTATTAAAGCGGCCGCTTTTACTAAAATATTAGCTTTAGTTAATATTATTATTATTATAAGTTAAAGCTTTAACGCTTTATTTTACCTTTAAGTATAATATAAGTTAGCTTAAAGTTATTTTTATTATCTATTATTAGCTAGCTTTAAACTTCGCGTTACTCCGCTTTATTTTATATTTACTTATAAGCTACTTAATTATCCTCCTTTACTAATATATTTAGCTACTTTTATAATCGCTATATATAATTTATTTAAATAAATTTATAACTTAGTTAATACCTAAATTTTAATTTTAATTTTAATTTTATTTTAAGCTTTACTTATTTTATAATATTTATATTAAGCTTTTATATAATTATAATAACTAGCTAACTAAGGGCTTATATACTTTATTAGCTTTACATATAGTTATATAATATAATATTACTTACTTTATTATTTTTAATATA
The DNA here is from genome assembly GCA_003339415.1 of Ophiocordyceps camponoti-saundersi (nom. inval.). NCBI lineage: Eukaryota > Fungi > Ascomycota > Sordariomycetes > Hypocreales > Ophiocordycipitaceae > Ophiocordyceps > Ophiocordyceps camponoti-saundersi. The sequence continues at coordinate 92,295 of PDHQ01000122.1, forward strand.
AAACCTTATATTTAGCTAATTAAGCTATATATATAATATAAAAAAAGTTATAAGGCTTTTTATAAATAATTTTAAATATTATAATATATTATTTTATTAATATATAATTATATAATTACTATTACTATTTTTTATTATAAAAGTTAAAAGAAGGGGAAAGGTTAAAAAAAGAGGTTAAAAATATACTTTTTTTTTAAAAATAATAAAAAGAAGAAAAAGAAAAAAAAGAAAGTAAAAAAGAAAAAAATATACCCCCCCCCTTTTAATTACTAATAGATAATAAAGCGGCTACCCCGCTACTTTACCTTACCCCCCCTCGGATTTTCCTTCCTTTACCCCGCGCTATACCGCCTCGCCTTATATCGCCCTATACCGCCCCGTACCGCCCCGCGCTATACTATACCGCCCCGCTCCTCCGCCCTATACTTTATAGACTTTCCTTTTTTCCGCACTCCCCTCCTTACCTTACTTTTCTTATATTATTTAAAATTACTTTTAAATAATAAGCTTATTATATTATACTACCGCTAGCTATAATTATATTTTTATATAAGCGTATAATAAGCTTTCTTTTTATCGTTAGGAGGTTTTATTTTATTTTAAGGGATTTTTCTTACTTAATATATTATAAAAGCTTTAGATATTATAAAAGCTTTTAATATATAAATAATAATAAGTAATAATATAATTATATATAAAAAAATATTATTTTAAAATTTAATAAAGTTTTTTAATAATTATTATTAATAATATAATAAATATAAATTAAATTTATAATAAAAATATAATAATATAATAATAATAATTTATATAGTAATATACTTTATATAGCTTAAAACTATCTTATATATATTTTAAAAAAGGGAAAAACTAAAAAATTTAAAATAAAACCCTCCTTTTAAACGTTACTTTAGCTTTAAGCTAAACCCCGCCTATACTTAGTATTTTATATATTTAATAAGTTAGGTATTAATAATAACTAGTAATTTAAAAGCTAATATTTCCCTTAAAATAAACTCTATAATAATAAGAGTATATATAAACTAAGTTTAATATAAAATTTATATAGCTTATTTATCCTCTTAGCTATTATTATTACTATAAACTAAATTTTTATATTTAATTAAAATAGCTTTAATAATTTAATTTATTAAAGCCTTATTAATATAGCTTAAGTATATATAAAAGCTTTACTATTTTATAATAAACCTTATAATAGCTAATTCTAAAAAATAGCTAAATTATTATAATAAAGCTATAGATAAGTATAAAGTTAAAGTTAAAAAAAGGAATATTATTATATTCGCTTTTTAATATTTTTACTTTAACTATTATTAATTTCCGGTTAGTGCTAAAAAAGGAAAAAGGGTAATATATATAAAGCTTTAGTTATAAACTTTTAAAATTAAGTAATATATATATTTTTCGCTTAATTTTATATCGCTCTTATTTTAAAGTAAAGTTAATTTTACTTAAAGTAAAATTTTTAATAAAAAAATAATAATATAATCTTTTCTTATAAGTTATAAAATAAGCGAACTCGCTTTTTATATATAAAATAGTAAAATATTTATTATATTATACCTTTACTATATAATATTTAGTAATATATCTAAATTAATAATATTTAAAATATTACTAAGGTTAGATTTTTAATATATATAATTTAGCGTTAAAGATTTTTATTTATATTATTATATTTTTAATATAAATTTAATTTATATTTACTACGCTATTAATAATAATTATTAAGAAACTCCGCTAAGTTTTAAAATAATATCTTTTTATATATAATTATATTACTAAAACCTTATTTAATAACTTAATTTTTTTTTAAAAAGCTTCTTTATTATCTTATTATAAGGCTTATATTAGTACTTTTTTTATAATAAAAATATAATTTCTACTAATTAAGTATACCTTTTTTCTAAAAGTAATATAAAGCTATTTTAAATCGGACTAAAGCTAATAAATAATATCTTAAAATATTATTATAATATCGCTATTAAGTAATTTCCTTATTATAAAAGCTTAGCTTTACTTATAAAGTTTATAGTTATAAAAGTCCTATACTCCTTAATATCTATAAAAAGCTAACTTTATTAATATAGAATAACTTAAGAGGTTTTAAGGTATATATAATATACGTACTTAAGGTTATAGTTTATATATAGCCCGCGCCTATCTCGCGCGTAGCGTTAACTAATTATATATACCTATATATACCCCGCGCTTATTATATATATAAACTTAACTAAGCACCCCTTACGTAACTTAGCTATTTAAGCGTAGCCCGAAACCCTTATATACTTTATTGCTCTAAGAAAAGAGTATTTCCTACCGCGGTATATATATATATAAGGTATAAGTTAAAATACCCCTTATATAGAAAATTTTTCTTCCTTCTTTTTTTTTCTCCTTAGGCTAGTTATATTATTTTCCCTTACTAAGTAAATATTTCCCTAAGCCTTATATTCTATTACTCCGCTATTATATTCTTATAGTTTTTTTTTCTATTATTATTATTATTTAAGCTTTTTATAGCTATTTATTCTTTTTTATTTTTTATTTATTATTATTATTTTTTAAGCTCTCTATATTTATTAAGTTATTATATTACCGCCTTAATATATTATTTAGTTAGCTATAGTTAGGGTTTAAAATTAATTAGTGACTTTTTAGTCTTTTTTTAGTTAGTCCAGACTAACTAACTAAAGTCCTTATTTTTAGGGACTAAAAAAAGTCCTAACTAACTAAAGTCCTTATAGTAACTAATTTTAGTTAGTTACTTTTAGTCTTTAGTTAGTTAGTAACTAACTAAAGACTAAAAAATTAGTTACTAGCGTGAATTTTTTTTTTTATATTTTTAAAAAAAACCTTATTAAAAGCGCTTCTAAATAGTACTTTTTTTATATTTTTAGCTATTTTACTTCTTTTTTAGTAAAAAGTTAAAGATAATACTTTTTTAAAATATATTTTTAAAAAATATTAAGAAGAAAAAAACGTTAATAAATTATATAATAATATAAAATAATTTTAAAAAATAGATAAATCTTATTATAGCTTAAAATTACTTTCTTTATAATTTTACCTATTTTTTTATAATTATTATAAAAATATTAATAGAAATAAAATAGGTATTTTAAGAATTTATTATAAGTATATAATAGTTATATATTAATAATACTTAAAGATTATATTACTTATAATATTATTTAATATAAGATTATATTTTTTTT
>PDHQ01000123.1:0-95533 GCA_003339415.1 Ophiocordyceps camponoti-saundersi (nom. inval.)
ATTATTATTATTATTATTATTATTATTATTATTATTATTATTATTATTATTATTATTATTATTATTATTATTATTATTATTATTATTATTATTATTATTATTATTATATATAAGCAGGTAAGTTTAAGTTAATCTTAAGTTAATATTATAATAAGCTTTTACTAATTTTAACTTAAGATTTATTATATATTAAGACTACCCCCTTATACGCTTACTACTTTATACGGTTATTAGATTATTATTTTAAGTTCTAAGTCCGAGAATAATATTAATAATAATAATACTCTTAAGGCTTTAATTCGCTAATAGCGTAAAGGTATATTAATTTTAGCTTTAATTTATATTAGCTATAAGTTAAGATTAACCTAATTTCTAATATATTCTAAACTTAGCTTTAAACGTATATTACGCGCGTCCTACTTCTATCTCTTTTACGCGCCCCTTATAAGCTCCCTTTATAATATTTATAATTACTTTTCGCCCGCGTTTACGAATATTATTACTTATATTAGTAATAACGCTTATTACGCCCTATTAAGTATAACCTACTAAGCGTAATCTTTTTATATCCTCGCCGCCGCCTACGCTATTATCTTAGGCGTAACGCGATAATATTAAGCGTAGCGATATTAAGAAAGTGCCCTTATATTAAAATTATATTAGCTATATAAGTAAATAAAAGCTAGCTATTAACGCTTATTAAAAATAGGTATTTTAGCTAATAACCGCTTACTATTAGTATACTAAAAAAAATATCCGGTATAATAATATATATATAACTTATTAAAACTTAACTTTATATAAACTAATACTAACTTAATAAATTATCCTAGCTATTATTATTTTTATATAAGCTTTTATTATATTTATAAGCGCCCTCCTAGCGTAGTAGTTAAGCGTCTAAAGATATTAGTCTCCTATAAGAGAGGCAGTCGGTTCGAATCCGGCGGAGGGCACGGGTGTTTTTTTACCCTAACTATATAGCCGGGGTACGGTCCGACCCCGGCATAACCCCGGCAGGAGTAGTAACCCTGCCGGGCTCCTTTCCTCCCTCGGTAGGAGTAGTAACTTAGCCGAGGCTTAGGTAAGGCATAGGGGCAAGGGTATAATTAAATAACGTAAGTTATTAGAGGAATAAGTTCTTTTTAATAGCGATTATAATTTAGTAATAAAGTATGATTATAAAGTAAAAACTATCTTCGTTACGGTATCTGCCGATATATATATTAGAATTACTTAGAACTTAGATAAGATATACGATAAGAAGTATAAGTACCTCTCGCTTAGGACTAGCGTAACTTCGGATATTTCCTATAACGATTAAGCTTTTCGATATAATAAAAGTTAGCTTATAAGCTAGCCGAATATATTAAGTAAGGGGTTTTTCCCTAAGCACTCCGGTTTTTCCTCTCTATTAAATAATTATATACTTAGATACCTATATAGGTTACTAGAGTAATATAATATATATATATATTTATAAGCGATAATACGCCTTTATATAAAAATTAGTATATTAAAATAAATTTAATAATAATTTAATTTTTATTCGTATTTAAGTTAATATTTAATTAATATTATTAATATAGTAATATTACTTAGCTAGCTTTACGCGATTATTACGCGTTACGCCCTCCTAGATATTTACGTTAAGAGTAAAGGTAAAGGACTTTAATTCTAAAGATTTTACTTTTTCTTTTTTTATTATTTTTATCTTTTATTATTTTTATCTTTTATATATTAATAAATTAACTTAATTATAAGAGATTTTTAATATTAAACTTATAAAAGCTTAGTAAATAATAGTTATCAAGTAATTATTAAAACTAATCTAAGGTTAATAAAATTTTAAGTTAAAATTAAAATAAGTTCCTAAAAATCCTAAATTAAAAATAAAAAAAAGAAAAAATAAATAATATTAACTTATAATAAGTTATCGCTAAATATTAGGATATCCGAATTATTAAGTTATTAATTAGATATTAGTTAAAATATATCCGTATATTATCGAAATAATAATTATAGTTTCTTAGAAGTTAGTATTTTAATAAATATTTATTATTTAAATTACTTTTCTATTTCTAATTTAAATTAAGGTTAAATAATAATAAAGCTAATATTTTAGCTTATATTAGTTAACTAAGTTTTAAGTAATAAAAAGTAATTAAGTTTACGATATAACTTAGCTTTATTACTAATTAGTATTAGTTAAGTATTTTTCCTAAGCTAAATAAGTAACTAGAGTTATATTATAAATTTCTTATAGTAAAAATATTAATAAATTAAACTTAGAATATATATACTATATTAACTTAAATAATAAGGTTTAAGTAACTTATTCGAATTATATAGCGTATAGAAATATTATATTTATTATATAATATACTTTAGCTAATAAAGTTATAAAAGATTAAATAATAACTTTACTTATAACTTATCTTTTTTTTAAAAAATATAAAAAAGTAAGTATATTATATATATATTCCCCCTCTTACTAATTACCTCCCTATCTTCCTCCTATATTAACTTCGTATATTATATTAATATTATATTAGTCTTAGATCGGTATTATCTTAAGTTCGATTTCTCTTTATACGTATCCTTAACCTCTTACTTTATTTATATAGAGATAGTTATCTTTATAACGCGTGCTATACGTATTTAACGCGTATTATATTCCTAAGTAGCTAGCGATATATATATTCTAATAGATAGGGAAAAAGTAATAAGATAAGGAAAAATAAGGAGAGTAGCGGTATATATTACCTATATAAGCTAGTATATACCTCTTAACCTTTTAATATATAGCTATATACCTCTTATATACGCGATATATACTTAGGTATATACCTTTTTATAAAGCTTTCCTAATTAGGAAGCTTTCCTAATTAGGAAATTATTCTTATAAATTAGTAACTTAAGGCTTAAAAATATATAAGAAAGGAGGAGTTACTTTTACTAGCACGAGCAGGCTATTATTAAATCGGTAATCTTAATAAAATTAATTATATAAGTAGCCCTTATAAGTACGTATATAGTTTATAGCTAACTTATACTAGAAATAAAATACCCGCTAAGAGAGATTACCCTTATAGTATATCTTACGCTAGTTATATTAATATACTTATAAGTTTTAATAATTTCTATTAAGTATAGTAAAGTAAATATTTAGCCCCGGTGCGCGCCTAAGCTTACTAATAATCGGAGTAAACTAGCTTAGTATATCTTATATAAAGTACGCGAATAATTATATTAGGTATAAGCTAATTTCTAATCTTATTATAATAAAAGCTATTTACGTTATAGTTAGGGTAGCTTATAAGCTAAGCTTTAGTTATAACTCTTAGTTAGTAAGTTAAATTTAAAGTTATAGTAAGTTTAAAGTAAATCTTATTATTAGACTTATATAAGAATAACTAAAATTTATATAGGTATAGAATAAGATTTATATATACCTAGTATAATAGGAAAAGGGGTATATTATATAGGATATATTAAAGGGACTTAGGTAATAAGAAGTAAGGTAAGTTTTAATTATATTTTTATTATAGTATTTTAGATAGGAGCTTTAATAGACTCCTAGTTAATATTAGATTAGTTTCGGGAAAAGATTAGATTATACTTAATCTAATATCGAGTATAGAAGAAGAGAGTATACGTAAAGATATTTTATATATAAGTAAACGTAAAATTCCCTTTATTTTAGAGAAGATATAAATAAATATTATAAACTAAAAGAATTATACTTTTAATATTAGTAATCGCTATTAACTCCTATATATATATTACGAAAGCTAACTAATATTAATTAATAGTTAAAATTTAGTTAACTATAGATTAGTAAGGACGGAATAATTAACCCTAATAGTAGACTTTTATAAAAGTAACCGTATAGAGGTAAGCTATAATTAATTATAAAGTTAATAAAGGGCTATATAAAACCCCTTTTAGAACTTTTAAAGAAGCTAACCCGAATACTTTACGATATCTATCTAAAGCTAGTTTAAAAACTTACTTATAATTATAAGCACCCCTCCTAAAGATAGAATAAAACTCCTTAAATACTATAACTAGCTAACTTAGAAAATATTTAGATATATTAAGATCCCGAAATAATATTAGAATTAGTTTAACTTAGATTACTAGGACGATAATATACTAGGAGACTACGAGAACGTAAAGATAATTAAACTAACGATAGCGAAATTTATCTTATTCGTCGAAAGCGATAAGTAACTTTTTAGTCTCGCTTTATTTAACCTTTTCTAACGATATTTTAATAGCTAGAAATCGAAAATATAAGAAATAGGATAAGTATTTATAAGAGACCTTACCTAAAGCTTTCTTATAAGATAAGGAATTTATATCGGTAAATCTAAGGAACCCGCCTCGAAGAAACTTAAAAAATTTCTAAATATAAACGAATTTCTTATATAGCTAGCCTAAGTATATAGCAAAACCTCTTTTAAACTAGGACTTATAATCCTTATTAGATTAATATTAGAAATTAAAACGGAAGCCTAAATTACTACTATACTTACCTCGTAATAGTAGATAATACCCTAATTAGGGCCTAGCTCAGATATTAAGAACGCCTAAATTTAAATTATCCCTAACCCTTAAGTATTATAATTAGATATATTATCTTAAAACTTACTAATTTAACTTACTTAGTAACTAATAATATACCGATTCTAAGACCCTTAAGCTACCGCTTAAAGAATATAGTCCTTACCGAATATACCTATTAAAAAACTATTAGTAAGTATAGCTAGACTTAATATTAATAGCTAAGGTCCTTATTTAAATACTAATATAGAACTTTATCGATATTAATAAGGATTCTTATTAAAAATATATTAATCTTACGATAAACTTATACCGGATATTTCTACTTTCTCTATACTACCTCCGATTAAATTTCCTAATATATATATTAATTTAGAAATAATTACTTAATTTACTAAAATTTAGGATAAGAATATTATATACTTAAGCGAACTTTATAACCTTTTAGATAATAAAGTCCGTATTTTTATAAATATTTACTTTATATTAAAAATTTACTTATTTTATTTTTATACGATTTTTCTATATATTCTTTTAGGCTAAGCGAGATAGTATTATCTCGATTATATTAACTAATCTTTTACTTTCCGCGATATATATCTTTAAAAATAGAAGTATTTTAATATAGATATTAACTATTTTTATTATTATATAAATTAGATATCTACTACTTATTAGATAGTTTAGACTTCGTACCCTAAGAGTAAACTATATAAAATCTTATAGAAACTTTTTAATAAATTAAATCTTTATTAGTATACTCTTAGTTTCGATTATATTAGTAACGCCTTTTTATAAATAACCCTTATTAATACTTACCGAGGCGTCCTTAAATTAGAATTTATATTTTTTAAACCTGCGAAAAATATAGAGATACTTATATCTAACCTCTATTCCTCTCTAAAAATAGCCCTAACTTATTAATCTAATAGCTCGTAATATATTTAAAGCTTTTATTTATTATTACCTCCTCCTAATACTCTAAACCCTAATATTTTCTACCTTAATTACTAATATTAGAAGATTATCGACTAGCCCTTAAACCGATATTATAATAATAGCGAAAATACCTTTATTTATAACCTTAAGGCCGATATCTTATAAAACCGTAAATACTTCGTTTACGGTAAGATTAGATATTAGTCCTTTAAATATACGGATAAGGAACGTAAAATATTTAAATATATATTTCTAGCTTATTATATTTTTACCGGTATTAAAGTTAACTTTAACGCTTATCTTATAAAATTCGAAAAAATAAAAAAAATACTAGAAGAGGATAGTAATAATAGATAGGCACTCCTATCTTATAAACTTACCGAAACTCTATACTATACTTTATCGTTTATATAATTAACTTAAATATTTTATATACCCCGAATTACGGAATTAACGGAAAACTTACTATTAATATTACCTTAAGTAGCTAAAATATTATATTAGTTAGTATATATATATTTCCTAATAGGAGATAACCCCTATAAGCTTATACCTATTATAGCTCCCGCTATTTATTTTACTTTAATAAACCGCTATTTTTAAATAATATTTTAAGGTATTCTAATTAATACCGGTATAATATCTATATTAATATTAAGTTAATCTTAATTCGAAGTATTATAGCTTCTTATACTTTTACTATCCCTTAATAAGTTTACCGCTAGCTAAGTATTTATTAAATTCGGTAAAGGCTAAATTATTACCTTCCTTAGCTCTATTCGAGTTATAATCTTAGTAAGTAAGATTATATTTTATATCTTACTTACTTAAACCCCGTTCCTCTTATACTTAGTAGATATAAATTAATTAGGGATATTCTTCTATAATACTTTAAATTACCTTATCTATAATATAATTAAGATCTCTATTATATATAAATAAGGTTATTTTTAATTCTTCCTTTTACTTTTAGAAGAAGCTATATTATATCTTACTAAATAGGAGATACGCTAAATTTATAAATAATTTAAGCACCTTAGTATATCCTATCTATACTAACTACTTACTTAGGCCGGATATAATACCGATATCTAAGCTATTAAGGCTATCTCTAAAATTTATCGTTAATACTAATTAAATAGCCCCGCGCCCTAATAGTTTAAATTTAGGCTAGAAAATAACTACGATTTTAATTTTAAAGTTATTATAAATATTCTCTATATTAACTAATAAGCTATCTTATATGCCGTTAACTAAGCTATAGCTTTCTAAGCTACTTAGTTTCTCTTATCCCTCTCCGCGAAAGATATTTAGAATACCTTTTATATAATTTATATTAATACTTACCTTAAACCCCTTAATATTATTTATTATAATATTAAAAAAAACTTTAACTTTTAAAAGTTTTATTTTAAGGCCGCTACCTTAGGTATTATATATATTTAGGTCCCTATTAAGGTATATTAGTTAGTTAAAAAAGTTAAACGATATTATACTCTTTTTCGACGCGCTTATAAGGTAATCTTAGCCGAACTTTAACCTAATATTAGTTAGGATTCTATCTTATAAATAGCTATAAAAGTAATTAACGATATAGTAAAACTTAATAGACTTATCTTAACTTTTTTAGTTTTTAAAGCTTACTTACGCGTATACCTTAATTTAGCTCCGACCCTTTTTACTTTATAATAAGCTACCGCTATCTAAAAAGCTATAACTAAACTCCGGAAATACTATACTTACTAGATAATCCGTAATGCTTTATTTATATAAAATAGCCCTAATATCTTTAATATTTTATAGCTACCTCTAAATAGCTAAGTTCGCGTTTAGCGCGAACTTAGTAAATAAACGGGACTATATACCCTTTTCTCTATTAACGGCTATAACGTTACCGTTAATCTCCTATATAGGCCTCGTTTTTTCTAATTTATATATATCCGCCTTTTTTTAATACCTCTATATAAAAGCCCCGAATTAATATTAACTTTACCTCCCCTTAATATCGACTTAATTTCGGTATTATCCTAAGTAACGCTTTATCTAAGGATTACTATTTATATTCCTCGAAATCTATTTATAGATAACGCCTTTATAATATAAAAGGAAAAGGATAATATATCGTTATCCCTTAAGCTTTAGGCTAAAAGAAAAATTACGATAGCTAGCTAACCTTTTAAGGCCTCGGATACCTAGGAGATTAATAACCTTATTAGCCGCGGTATCTTTTCTTTTAAAAAATATAATACTATTAAGTATCGTAGCGTTCGTATTTTTAAAGCTTATATAGTTTAAGAAATTAAGGGGATAAGCACCGATTACTTATACGAAAAATCTAAGCTTATTATTATAGGTTATAGCGATAAGGGTAAAGATACTATCCTTACCTAATCCTTAATAATATAATAAGTTAGCTAATAGCTTATTCTCGCTTTTACCTTAGCTACCTTTTATTTAGGCTTTAACTTAGCCCTATATAATATTACTTAAGCGTACTTATAATTACGATCTAACCTTAAAAGGACTATTATCGCTATACTTCCCCCTAAGATAAAAGACTAATACTTTTTAGATACTATAATCCGCGTTATTAAGCTATTATATAATATTACGGAGGCCGGTATCTATTAGTTTTAAACTTACTAAGATTACTATTTTTAATAGCTATAAATATAAATATCGACTTTTAATATCTACCTCCTTATTAAGTATAGCGATTAAGCGCGTTTTAAGCTTATTAGTTTATAAACTAATAATACTCTTATACTCGGTATAAAAGCTTTTAGATAACTAGAGGATAAGTAAATAACCGCTACTTAGTTCTATACTAAACCTAAGACTATCCTCTAAGCTAAGGATATTACGAACTTTAATAAATCTTAGATTAACCTCGCCCTAAATTTAATCTCCCTTCGATAAAAAGGCTAGGCGGCTAAGATTTAACTTATTAATTACTTTATATTAGATTACGCTTAATAGTACTTTAAATAATATACCTAAGGTACTTATATCGCTTTTATCTATTAACCTAAAGCTACTTATAATCTTTCTATCGCTACTTAAAAATAGTTTTCAGATAAAAAAAACTATAAAAGGCTTAATAAAAAGCTATAATAATAATAAGAATACTAAAACTAAGAACTATAATATATCCCTATACCGCTAGATAATATAAAGCTTTATATTTTTACTAATAGTTTTTTTATAAATAACTCTAACTTATTCTTATAAATTAGATATATATATATATTATATTACTCTAGTAACTTATATAGGTATCTAAGCATATAATCGTTTAATAGAGAGGAAAAACCGGAGTGCTTAGGGAAAAACCCCTTACTTAATATATTCGGCTAGCTTATAAGCTAACTTCGTCGTATCGGAAAGCTTAATCGTTATAGGAAATATCTAAAATTACGCTAGTCCTAAGTAAGAGGTACCTATACTTCTTATCGTATATCTTATCTAAGTTCTAAGTAATTCTAGTACGTATATTAGTAAATATTATAGCGAAGATAGTTTTTTCTTAACTTTATAATTATACTCTATTACCGGATTATAGTTGCTATTAAAGAGGACCTATTTCTCTAATAACCTACGTTATCTAACTATACCCTTACCCCCCGTACCTTACCTAAGCCTCGGCTAGGTTATTACTCCTACTAAGGGAGGAAAGGAGCCCGGTAGGGTTACTACTCTTACCGGGGTTATGCCGGGGTCGGACTGTACCCCGGCTATATAGTTAGGGTGAAAAATACCCGTGCCCTCCGCCGGATTCGAACCGACTGCCTCTCTTATAGGAGACTAATATCTCTAAACGCTTAACTACTACGCTAAGAGGGCCTTATAAATTAGATATATTATTATACTTAGATAAGAAATTAGCGGTAAAGATAAGTTTATACTTTCTAGGAATATTATCTACTAAAGCTTAACGAAATATAAAAAAATAATATAGTCCGTACTAGCGTCTGAAATATATAAGATATTAGCTAGCTTCGATATCGGTATTTTTATTAGCTTAATATTAATAAGAATTCGGTCTAAACTCGGATTAAGCGCGATCTAAACTATTATCTATACTAACTTATACTCGCTATATAAATATCTAATAAAGCTTAAGATTACGAAAAAAAAAAGGTTAATAATTAATATTATATTAATAAGAGAGTCCTATAAGAACTAGGAAGTTAAGGAAATTAGATAGATAAATAGTTTAGATAACCTTATAGATACTATAATTAAGGATAATCCGAATAAGGCGCTAGAACGCTTAATCGATACTAATACTTTTAATATCTAAATCTAAAGCTTTATAACCCGGAAAGAGAAATACCTAAACTTAGTATAAGCCGAGGAATTACCCTTTTTTAAAAAAGAAAAAGTTATTAATATTAAACTTATATAAGAATAACTAAAATCTATATAAATATAGAATAAGATTTATATATACTTAGGATAGGGGGAAAAGGGGTATATTACGTAGAATATATTAGAAGGATTTAGGTAATAAGAAGTAAGGTAAGTTTCGATTATATTTTTATTATAGTATTTTAGATAGGAGCTTTAATAAACTCTTAGTTAATATTAGATTAGTTTTAGGAAGAGATTAGATTATACTCGATCTAATATCGAGTATAGAAGAAGAGAGTATATATAAGGATATTTTATATATAAGTAAACGTAGAATTCCCTTCGTTTTAGAGAAGATATAGACGAATATTATAAACTAAAAGAATTATACTTTTAGTACTAGTAATCGCTATTAACTCCCGTATACGCACTACGAAGGCTAACTAACACTTATATTAATAAAAATAATAAAAAAATACTATTTAGCGTATTAAGGAAGCTTGCGCTATCGCGCGCTATAATAGCTTTTATATTAATTAAGTTATTTAAGCGGCTACTAATTATATACCGCTTTAAAGCTTATTACCTCCTACTCTTAGTAAAGATCTTATTATCGAAATAACTAAAAATCTAACTAATATTAATTAAATTATTATAGCTATTATAGCTTAAATTTAAAAGTAGCGTATTTTTTATATATAGTCGATTAACTTCTATAACCGGGCGATAAATAAGTTATATTATATCTATTATATAGCTAAGAATAAGGTAGTATTATAGGGAATATTATCGCCTTATAACCGCCCCCCTATCTTTACTATTTTTCTACTTATTACTAAAACCTTTACCGCTCTAATACTTATTAAGTCTAAGCTAGAGTCGGAGGCCGATAAATTTATCGCTTTTAGTATTACTCCCGCCCCCGCTATAAAGGGAGCTTCCGCTATTATTAAGGGCGCTATAAGCGCCTATAACGCTACCGCGCCGCCTCTTTATAAAAAGATTTCTAATTTTATTTAAAATAGTTTTATTAATAAGTATTCTAATAATAAGAATTTTATAATATTAAATAATAGCTATACCGCGTTTAGTATAGAAAAGTAAAAGCTAGTAATAATTATTTTAAATTATAATTATAATTATAGTTATAGCTATAGCTATAGCCGCGGCTATAATAATCGTAATTATCCTTATACCTCGTATAGTTAAATTAATTCTTTATATCTAATTAAAGTAATTAAGACTCGGAACCGGGTAAGCGGTTAGTAAAGTAATAAATAATAGTATATTACCGTATAGTAACTATTACGTATCTATACCGGGGTCGGCGCTTCCGTTCTCCTTCTCCTTATAAAATAATAATATAAGGTTAAACTAGCGAAGTTATTTTAGTAAAAAGAACTAATATATAAGTTACGCTATAAATTAAAAGTTATTAAGTGCTTTAATAAAGTTTTATTAATTTTATATTAAGCGCTTATTAGCGTTAAGAAGGGGCTTATCCTTATAAGTAAGAGTATAGTTAATAAAGATATATAAGATTATTTTATCGCTATTATTATATAAGCACCGTTTTATTATTACCTTAGGCACCTTATAAGCCCGAAAAAATAAATTAAGTCTAATACGCTTAGTTTAAAGTTACGTAAATATTATATTAAGAAATTTAGGAAATCTCTTATATATACGTAAAGCGGAGCTAGCTTTAAGCCGTAATAGCTTATTTATAAAGTAGCTATATAATTACCTATATTTCTTTAGCTTTCCTTTTTTTAAATATTAGTAAAGGAGCTATTTATTATAAAGTTAAATATTAAAGTTACGTTACTTATATTTTACTACTAGCTCGGGGCTAGATTATATAATATTAAAGTTCTCTAAGTTTTAAAATACCTAATATTTTCTTTAGTAGGGGTATCCTCTATATTTATTATATACTTATCTAGCTACCTTCTTTATTACGGTATAGATAAGGTTTACTATTCCGGTATATTATAAGCGGTAATAAGTATATATTATTTAGTAAGTAAAATAAAAGTTAAGAGGTAAAATAAAAGCCTTAGCTTTAATATAGTAAATAGGGGTAGCCTTATAGGCCCCGGTAATAACTTAGAAATACTTAGATTATTTTATAGCTAGGGCTTTTATAATAAGGCTATATAGCTTCCCCCCCGGCTATATTAGTAAAGCGAACTAAGTTATACTAAATATAATAGCTAATTTAATAGCTTTAGTATAGATTTCCCTTACCCTTAATAAGGTATAGCTTTATATTAACGCTATAATCTTAGTAAGGGCTAGGTATTAGTACTTAAGCTTAGTAATAAGTTTTAAAAAGTAAGATTTTTAATATAGCTTATAATATAGCTAGACCCCTAAAAGTCGCGCCTTTTATATTAGCTATATTATTATAGCTTCGAGCTAGAGCTTAATTATATTTACTATCTTTACCTTTATAAAATATATTAACTTATTTTTAGCTAGCTAAAAAGTTATTTTATATTCTAAAGCTTATTATTTATAAATTCGCTATATATACTTAAGTTAAAGTAATACCTAAGCTTTATTACGCCCGATACTAAGGATATTAATATTATTTATAAATCTTATTATAAGAAAACCTAATATTAAGTCTAAGCGTTAGTATAATAAGGATATATATAAGAGGAAAAGAACTAGTAATATAAAAGACTTTTAGGGGACCCCTTATTAGATTAAAAAGGTATCGCTTAGTTTATAGTTAAATTTAAATCTTAAGGTATAGTTTATAAGGTATAATTAAATAAACGCTATAATTTATTCTAGGAAGCTTAGGTAATTTATAATAATAATTAACTTATCGTAGGAGATATAGTTAAAAGCCCTAGTAAGGTCTAATAGGAGGAGTAAGGCGGTGCCGCCTTAGTCTTAGATTATCTTAATTATCTCGGTAAGTATAAGGATTACTATATCGGTAAAGCGCTATAGTTTATTACTTATCTAGCTATTAAGGAGGATCCGAGCCTCCTTTACTATAAATACGATTTTTCTAGCTATAATTATTTTTAGGATTTTCCTTATTATATTAAGGAGTAAAATTAGCTTATACTTACTTAAGATATAATATATAGCTAGTAGCTTACTTATTTTCTAGATAACTATAATATTAAAGATTTTAAATTATAATAGGAAATAGCTATTATTAATATAGCTTTAGAAGATTTTTTAAAAAACTTAGATAAGGGGGGGTCCGTATTTTTTTAAGAAACTAACTAGAATTCTATTAAGGCTAGCAGATTTCTAAGAAGTAATTAAGAAAAGGATAAAATAAATATTTTTAGTAATAATAGCGCGCTTAATATAAAAAAGGGGGAAGGGATTATTTAAGGTAAGTAGAGGGGCTATATTAGTAAAAGCTAGGAAAAATTATTAGCTAAGTAAGGTTACTTTATTAGAGAAAGTAATCGCTAATATCGAATCCGGGTATTTTTAAAATATAAGGATATAAACTAGCTTTAGCGTAGCTTAGCTCCGTAGCCTAGCTTAATATTTTATAATCTAAAAAGTTAATAAGTTCGCGGAGATATTATTAAGGAAATTACGCTAAGCGCTATAATATATTACGCTAATTATAGTTTTCTATACTTTTATCGCTTTTTAATAATTTTATTAATATAAATTAGTAAGATTAGTATATTAGTATTATTAGGCTTTTTTCGTAACTATTATAATAGCCGCTATTACCTTATTTTATTATTTTTACGCTATAGGGTAAGTTTAAATATATAATAGTATTATTATCTTTATTATTATTTCTAATTAGTTATAGAATAAGGCGACCGCGTCCTTAAGCTCTCCGAGTATTATAATAAGGTAAAGGTTTAATTTAAGTTAGTTTTATACCTTAGCTACGAAGATATCTAAGTAAAAAAAGCGCTAAGCTTTAATTAAAGTTAGATTAAGGTAAAAGTTAATATTAATATAGATAATTTATAAGATATAATTAAAGCTAATTAAGTTAAGGTTATTACCTTAATATATTATTTAATAGTTTAGCGTAATCTAAGCTAAGTTTATAATATTAGTCCGCTTATTTTATATTTCCTAAGTAATTTCGCTTAAAAGCGTAAAAAGTCCGAGGTAAAGGCTAATTATAAGCTTAAGGAAATTAGTTACCCTAAGGGAGGACTATTTATAGTAATTCTAAAAAGGGTAGTAAAAGTTAAAATCGCTATAAAGAAGAGTTATTATTAGTTAAGGGTTAGGGTAAATAATATCTTTATTAGAATATATATATTACTAGCTACTTAGGAATATAATACGCGTTAAATACGCGTAGCACGCGTCGTAGAGATAACTATCTCTATATAAATAAAGTAAAAGGTTAGGGATACGTATAAAGAAAAGTTAAACTTAAGATAATACCGATCTAAAACTAATATAATATTAATATAATATATAAAGTTAATATAGGAGAAAAATAGGGAGGTAGTTAGTAAGAGGGGGAACGTATATATAATATATTTACTTTTCTATATTTTTTAAGAAAAAGATAAGTTATAAATAAAGTTATTATTTAATCTTTTATAACTCTATTAGCTAAAATATATTATATAATAAATATAATATTCTTATATACTATATAATTTAAATAAGTTACCTAAACTCTATTATCTAAGTTAATATAGTATATATATTCTAAGTTTAATTTATTAGTATTTTTATTACGAAAAATTTATAATATAACTTTAGCTATTTATTCGGCTTCGGAAAGATACTTAACTAATACTAATTAATAATAAAGCTAAGTTATATTATAAACTTAATTACCTTTTATTACTTAAAACTTAGTTAACTAATATAAGCTAAAATACTAGCTTTATTATTATTTAACTTTAGTTTAAATTAAAAATAGAAAAGTAATTTAGATAGTAAATATTTATTAAAATACTAACTCCTAGGAAATTATAATTATTATTTTAATAATATATAAATATATTTTAATTAATATTTAGTTAGTAATTCGATAATTCGGATATCCTAATACTCGGCGATAACTTATTATAAGTTAATATTATTTATTTTTTTTTCTTTTTATTTTTAGTTTAGGATTTTTAGGAACTTACTTTAATTTTAACTTAAAATCTTATTAACCTTAGATTAGTTTTAATAATTACTCCGTAACTATTATTTACTAAGCTTTTATAAGTTTAATACTAAAAGTTTCTTATAATTAAGTTAATTTAATAATATATAAAAGATAAAAATAATAAAAGATAAAAATAATAAGAAAAAAAAATAAAATCTTTAAAACTAAAATCTTTTACCCTTACTCCTAATATAAATATCTAAGAGAGTATAACGCGTAATAATTATATAAAGCTAGCTAAGTAATATTATTATACTAATAATATTAGTTAAATATTAACTTAAATATAAATAAAGATTAGATTATTATTAAACTTACTTTAATATATTAGTCCTTATATAAAGGCGTATTATCGTTTATAAATATAATAAAAGCTTATATAAAAGTAATAATAGCTAAGATAATTTATTAAGTTAATATTAATTTATATAAAATTAAGTTTTTATAAGCTATATATATATTACTATATTAGATACCTTTTTTAGCATATTAATAATAAGCGGTTACTAATTAAGAAACCTATTCCTAATAAGCGTTAATTTTTAGCTTCTATTTACTTATATAGCTAATATAATTTTAATATAAGGGCACCCTCTTAATATCGCCGCGCTTAATATTATCGCGCTATACTTAAAATAACGGTATAAGCGGCGGTAAAAATATAAAAAAATTATACTTAATAGGTTATACTTAATAAAGCGTAATAAATATTACTATTAATATAGGTAATAGTATTCGTAAGCGTAAGCGAAAAGTAATCGCGGATATTATAAAAAGAGCTTATAAGGGGCGTATAGAGGAGATAAGAGTAGGACGCGCGTAATATATATTTAAAGCTAAGTTTAGAATATATTAGAAACTAGGTTAATCTTAACTTATAGCTAATATAAATTAAAGCTAGAATTAATATATTTTTACGCTATTAGCGAATTAAAGCTTTAAAAATATTATTATTATTAATATTATTCTTAAACTTAAGACTTAAAATAATAATCTAATAACTATATAGAGCGGTAAGTATATAAAGGGGCGGTCCTAATATATAATAGATTTTAAGTTAAGGTTAGTAAAAACTTATTATAATATTAACTTAAGATTAACTTAAACTTATTTTCTTATATATAATAATAATAATAATAATAATAATAATAATAATAATAATAATAATAATAATAATAATAATAATAATAAAAATAAAAAAAAGAGGAAAGGAATAAGGAGCTTAAGCGCGGAGTAATTTATAAATAAAGTATTAAGTTACTAATTTACCTTACTAAATAAAATATATACTTACCCCTTTTATAAATAGTATATTAATATATATTAACTTTTTTATAAATATAAGAGGTATATACTTTTTAGGTATAAATACCCCCCCCCTTTTTAAAATTTTTTTTTCCCTTCCCTTTTTATAATTACCTTAATCTTTCTTATCTATTTTTTATAGATAACTTAGCGAAGATTTACTAAATATTATATTCTTTATTTAGTATATTATATTATATTTATTTTTTATTTTTCTAGTCCTCGGACTAGAAAAAGAATATTACTAGGGGATTATAATACCCCTAAGGTTAAGAATTACGCCGCCTTAAGGGTATTATAATATAAAAACTATAATAACCTAGCAGAATTATAAATATTATAATATAGGAACGCTTAGTATTATAAGAAGGAGATAATTTTTACTAGCTATAGGGGTTTACTAGTTAATAGGGAAAATTCCCCCTTATATAGCTAATATTTACTAGGGGTTTTTAAAATAAGACGCCTTAATAATATCCTTATAGCTAGCTTATATTATATTTAAGGGAGTTACTTACTAATTTTATAATTTAAAAGTAACTAAGCTAAGGGATTAGCTTATAGCGGCGGCTAATAATATATAATATTAAGCTTTATATTAGTAATAATATATAATATTAAGTTTATTACCTAAACCTTATCTATTATTTATAAAATATAAATAATAGGGAGATATAATATATAGCTTAACGCGTACTATCTTAGGAAATTATATTAAAATTATTAAAAAATATATTAGATATTAGTATAATATTAACCTAAGTTTATCTATAAATTAGTAAGGTAAAGGTATTTATTAGTCCTAAACTATATAAGTTTTTAAAAATAAAAAAATAATTTAATTTACGAAAATTACTAAAAGAACCTAATTATACTTAAATTACCTACTTAATAAATATATATTCCTAACTATAAAAAGAAAAGCTATTAATATTAGAATATATATATTACTAGCTACTTAGGAATATAATATATATTAAATATATATAATATATATTATAAAAATAACTATCTTTATCTAAATAAAGTAAGAAGTTAGGGATATATATAAAGAAAAGTTAAACTTAAGATAATACTAATTTAAAATTAGTATAATATTAATATAATATACGAAGTTAATATAGGAGGAGGATAAGGAGGTAGTTAGTAGGAGGGGGAATATATATATAATATACTTACTTTTCTATATTTTTTAAGAAAAAAATAAGTTATAAGTAAAGTTATTATTTAATCTTTTATAACTTTATTAGCTAGAGTATATTATATAGTAAATATAATATTCCTATACGCTATATAATCCGGATAAGTTACTTAAACCTTATTATTTAGGTTAATATAGTATATATATTCTAAGTTTAATTTATTAGTATCTTTATTATAAGAAGTTTATAATATAACTTTAGCTACTTATTCGGCTTAGGAAGGATGCCTAACTAATAATCTTATTAAAGGAGAGGGCTTAATTAAATTACTAATAAAGGTAAGTAAATTAATATAATTCGAAGCGGAAGTATAATATAGAAGAGGATAGATACCGTTTCGGGGGTAGTAAGGGGTATCTAAAGGAAAAGGTTTAAACATTTATAAATATAGAAGATTACTTAGCTATTAGAGTTTATAAGTTTATATAATACGATACTTAGAAATAAAAGGTAGCTAAATTAGTCGCGTTACGGTTCTTATATATAAATAAGATTATAGCTAATAGGGCTATAAAATACTATATAAATAAGATAATTATACTTTTATATATTCTAAAAAAAAGTTTTAATTTTTATTAAGAGCGGAGGGGGTAAATAATTACGATTATATCGGGGTAATAAAAGGGATAGTTAAAGGGATAGTAGAAAGGGTAGCGGAGGGGGCGGTTAAGGGGGTTTTATATCCCTTACTAATATTTTTTTTATTATAGTTACTAGGAGTTACGCCGCTTTTATTACAGCCCCTTTTTAGGGCTAGTATAATATTATTCGCTATATTAAATCGAAAAGTAGCTTATAACTATAAAGGTCCTATATAGGGTTATTTCTAAGCCTAGACCTTAATAAAGCTATCGCTAGATTAGGACTAAGTTAGCTATAAGTAATCCTAAAACTTATAAGGTTAGTATATATAGTTATTATAAGCTTAGTTTTAATACGCCTTCGAGGTAAGGTAGTTTTAGGACTATAAAGTATAGTTACCTTTATATAGAATATAGTTCTTAGCGCTATTATTTATTAAGGCTAAGTAAGCGCCTTCTTTTTCCGGGTACGTAGCGGCTATATAAAAGCTATAGTAAAGTTATTCTTAATAATACTTTACTATATAATTAAACTAATAATATTAGTAGCACTATTAGGGCTATATTATATTATTATAAACCTTAATATAAGAGATTTCTATATTTATAATTAGTTTGTTTTATATAAGTTTATTAATATCCGTTACGTTAGTAATATTAAAGATAAGGTATATACGCGTAGCTCCCTTATTACGGGGCTTAAAAGCTTTAACTTAAGTAATATTAATTTTATTAACCTTTTTAATTTATTATATAAGTATATCTTTATCGCTATAAGCCGCCTCTATATATACTCTTTTACTATAATAAAATAGGTTTTTTAGCTATAAACTACTCTCTCGCTAAAAATAATAAGGATCTACTTAATTAAAGTTATTCGCTTTTTATATTCTAAATAGAATATAATTATTAGTTAGGCATCCTTTCTAAGCCAAATAGGTAGCTAGAGTTATATTATAAACTTCTTATAATAGAGATATTAATAAATTAAACTTAGAATATATATATTATATTAACTTAAATAATAAAGTTCGAGTAACTTATCTAAATTATATAGCGTATAGGAATATTATATCTACCGTATAATATACTTTAGCTAATAAAGTTATAAAAGATTAAATAATAACTTTACTTATAACTTTTTTCTCTTTTAAAAAGTATAGAAAAGTAAGTATATTATATATATATTCCCCCTCCTACTAATTACTTCCCTATCCTCCTCCTATATTAACTCTATATATTATATTAATATTATACTAATCTTAGATTAGTATTATCTTAAGTTCGACTTCTTTTTATATATATCCCTAACCTCTTATTTTATTTATATAAAGATAGTTATTTTTATAATATATACTACGCGTATTTAATATATATTATATTCCTAAATAGCTAGTAATATATATATTCTAATATTAGTAGCTTTTCTTTTTATAGTTAAGAATATATATTTATTAAGTAAGTAGTTTAAGTATAATTAAGTTCTTTTAGTAGCTTTTATAAATTAAATTATTTCTCTATTTTTAAGAATTTATATAATAATAATAATATTTATATACTAATATGCCTAATATAGCTTAGAACTATCTTATATATATTCTAAGAGTAGGAAAAACTAGAGAACTTAGAGTAAAACCCTCCCCTTAAGCGTTACCTTAGCTTAGGGCTAGACTAAGTCCGCACCTAGCACTCTATACCTTAGATAAGTTTAGTAATAATAAGTAATTAAGAAGCTAATATTTCCTTTAAAGTAAAGTCCGCGGTAATAAGGGTACGCGTAATCCGGGTCCGGTACGGAGTCCGTATAGCTACTTATTTTCCTAAGCATTATTATTATTATAAACCGAATCTCCGCGCTTAATTATAGCGTTCTAAATAATCCGTTTAATCGAGGCTTTATTAATATAATTAAGGAATATATAAAAGTTTTATTAGCTCGTAATAAACTTTATAATAGCTAATTTTAAAAAGCGGCTTAATTATTATAGCGAAGCTACGAATATATTTAAAAAGGAGGTTAGAGGTAAAGTTACTATATTCGCTTTCTAGCGTTTTTACCCTAGCTATTATTAGACTCTAGTTAGCGCTAAAAGGGGAGGAGGGGCGGTATATATAAAGTTCTAATTTATAAATCTCCGAAATTAGGAAATATAAGTATCTTTCGCCCGGTCCTACGCCGCTCTTATCTTAGGGTAAAATTAACTTTACCTAAAGTAAGTCCCCTAATAAAAAAAGTAATAATATAGTTTTTTTTTATACGCTATAAGGTAAGCTAACTTACTTTTTATATATAGAGAAGCGGAGTACTAGCTATATTATAGTTTTACTATATAATATTTAGTAATATATCTAAGCTAGTAATATTTAAAATATTATTAAAGTTAAACTTTTAGCTTATAAAATTCCGTATTAAAAATCTCCGCTTATATTATTATACCTTTATTATAAATCTAGTTTACGTTTATTACGCTATTAATAGTAATTATAAGGAAACTCCGCTAAGTTCCTAAATAATATCTTTTTATATATAATCGTATTATTAAAACCTTATTTAATAACTTAATCTTTTTCTAAAAAGCTTCCTTACCGCCTTATTATAAGGCCCGTACTAGCACCTTTTTTATAATAAAAATATAACCTTTACTAATTAAGTATACCTTTTCTCCGAAAATAATATAAAGCTATTTTAAATTAAATTAAAGCTTATAAATAGTATTTTAGAATATTATTATAATATTACCGCTAAGTAGTTTCCTTATTATAAAAGCTTAGCTTTACTTATAAAGTCTATAGTTAATACTTATTATAGTTATCTTAAGGCTTTAAACTTAGAGTAAAGTAATAATAAAATTAAAGCGAATTATAAGCTAACGCTTATATTACTTAGGAACTTATTTTTTAATAGTTTTCTTTAGCGCTTTAGCTATAATTATAGCTTATATTAGAGGAGTTCCGCTCCCCCTAAAGCCGTAAAAAAGAGAGGAAATTATAGCTATAATAGTTAAGGAAATACTATTAATTAACGGAGTTAGAGTAAGGGGGGCGCCTCCCTAAATTTTCTTAGACTCCGCTACTTATTCGATAATTACTTATATAAAAACTAAAGCGTCCCCTAAAATAATCTTATTAATACTTACTTTAGCTTCTAATAAGGTAAGAGGTACGGTAAACTTTTAGGTTTAAGTTTATTATAATTCGGAGTAAAGCTATATTCTAAGTAAAAAATTTTCGTAGTTACGATTAACTTATATAATATTACCCTCCCCCCCGGAGTCGCTTTAGGCGTAGCTTAAGGCTATCGCTATAAGGTAATAGAAAAAGCGGAGTCTACTTATAATATAAGAATAAGTAATCTATATCCGCGTTACTATAAGCGCGGGATCCGTAAAATATATAAAAGTTAGAATTTATATAATTTAAAATTAGTAAATACTTTTACTTTACTAATTTATAGATAAATTTAAGTTAATATTATATTAATATCTAATATATTTCTTAATAATTTTAATATAATTTCTTAAAATAGTACGCGTTAAGCTATATATTATATTTCCTTATTATTTATATTTTATAAATAATAAATAAGGTTTAGGTAATAAACTTAATATTATATATTATTATTAATATAAAGCCTAACGCTATATATTATCGGCCGCTATTATAAGCTAGTCCTTTAGCTTAATTATTTCTAAACTAAGGAATTAATAAGTAACTTTTTTAAATATAATATAAGCTAGCTATAAGGATATTACTAAAGTATTTTATTTTAGAAACCCCTAGTAAATACTAGCCGCGTAAGGAGGAATCTCCCTTATTAATTAGTAAACTCTTATAGCTAGTAAAAGTTATCTCCTTTTTATAATACTAAGTATTTTTATATTATAATATTTATAGTTTTACTAAGTTATTATAATCTTTATATTATAATATTTTTAGGGTAGCGTAATTCTTAACTTTAAGGGTATTATAATCTTTTAGTAATATTTTTTTTCTAATTTAAGAACTAAAGAAATAAAAAATAAATATAATATAATATATTAAATAAAAAACGCGATATTTAGTAAACTTTCGCTAAATTATCTACGAAAAATAAATAAGAAAAACTAAGGTAATTATAAAAAGGGAAAGAAAAAAAAATTTTAAAAAAGGGGGGGGGGTATTTATATTTAGGAGGTATATACTTTTTATATTTATAAGAGGGGTTAGTATATACTAATATATTACTTATAAAAGGGGTAAGTATATATTTTATTTAGTAAGGTAAATTAGTAACTTAGTACCTTACTTATAAATTACCTTATACTTAAGCTTCTTATTCCTTTCCTTTTCCTTTTACTTTTATTATTATTATTATTATTATTATTATTATTATTATATATAAGAAAGTAAATTTAAGTTAATCTTAAGTTAATATTATAATAAGCTTTTATTAACCTTAACTTAAGATTTATTATATATTAGGACCGCCCCCTTATATACTTACCGTTTTATATAATTATTAGATTATTATTTTAAATCCTAAATTTAAAAATAATATTAATAATAATAATAATACTTTTAAAGCTTTAATTTACTAATAGCGTAAAAATATATTAATTCTAGCTTTAATTTAAGTTAGCTATAAGTTAAGATTAACTTAGTATTTAGTATATTCTAAATTTAGCTTTAAATATATATTACGCGTATCTTACTCCTATCTCCTTTACGCGCCTCTTATAAGCTTTTTTTATAATATCCGCGATTACTTTTTATTTACGCTTACGAATACCGTTACCTATATTAGTAGCGATATTTATTACGCCTTATTAAATATAACTTACTAAGCGTAATCTTTTTATATCCTCGCCGCCGCTTACGCTATTATTTTAAGCGTAGCGTAATATTATTTAATATAGTAATATTAAGAGAGTACTTTTATATTAAAATTATATTAGCTATATAAGTAAGTAAAAGCTAGCTATTAACGCTTATTAAGAATAAATATCTTAGCTAATAATTACTTACTATTAATATATTAAAAAGGGTATCTAGTATAATAATATATATATAGCTTATTAAAACTTAATTTTATATAAACTAATACTAACTTAATAAACTATCCTAGCTATTATTACCTTTATATAAGCTTTTACTATATTTATAAGTAATAATATATTTTTATATAAAAATTAACGTGCTAAAGTAAGTTTAATAATAATCTAATCTTTATTTATATTTAAGTAAATATCTAACTAATATTATTAATATAGTAATATTACTTAGCTAGCCTTATATAATCGTTACGCGTCGCGCCTTCTTAAATATCCGCGTTAGAAGTAAGGGGTAAGGATTTTAGTTTTAAGGATCTTACTTTTTTTTTTTTTATTATTATTTTTATTTTTTATTTTTTTATCTCTTATATATTACTAAATTAACTTAATTATAAGAGACTTCTAATACTAAACTTATAAAAGCTTAGTAAATAATAATTATAGAGTAATTATTAAAATTAATCTAAGGTTAATAAGATTTTAGGTTAAAATTAAAGTAAGTTCCTAAAAATCCTAAACTAAAAATAAAAAGAAGAAAGAATAGATAATATTAACTTATAATAAGTTATCGCTAAGTACTAAGATATCTAAATTATCGAGTTACTAACTAGATATTAATTAAAATATATTTATATATTATTAAAATAATAATTATAATTTCTTAAAAGTTAGTATTTTAATAAATATTTACTATCTAAATTACTTTTTTATTTCTAATCTAAACTAAGGTTAAATAATAATAAAGCTAGTATTTTAGCTTATATTAGTTAACTAAGTTTTAAGTAATAAAAAGTAGTTAAGTTCGTAATATAACTTAGCTTTATTATTAATTAGTATCGGTTAAGTATCTTTCCTAAGCTAAATAAGTAGTTAAAATTATATTATAAACTTTTTATAATAAAAATACTAATAGATTAAACTTAAAATATATATATTATATTAACTTAGATAATAATATTTAAGTAACTTATCTAAATTATATAATATATAAGAATATTATATTTACTATATAATATACTCTAGCTAATAAAATTATAAAAGATTAAATAATAACTTTACTTATAACTTATTTTTTTCTTAAAAAGTATAGAAAAGTAAATATATTATATATATATTCCCCTTTTTACTAATTACCTTCTTATCCTCCTCTTATATTAACTTTATATATTATATTAATATTATACTAATCTTAGATTAATATTATCTTAAGTTTAACTCCTTTTTATACGTATTCCTAACCTCTTATTTTATTTATATAAAGATAGTTATTTTTATAATACGTACTACGCGTATTTAATACGTATTATATTCCTAAATAGCTAGCGATATATATATTCTAATATTAGTAGCTTTTCTTTTTATAGTTAAGAATATATATTTATTAAGTAGGTAATTTAGGTATAATTAGGTTCCTTTAATAGCTTTTATAAATTAAATTATTTCTTTATTTTTAAGAATTTATATAGTTTAGGATTAGTAAATACTTTTACTTTACTAATTTATAGATAAATTTAAGTTAATATTATACTAATATCTAATATATTTCTTAATAATTCTAATATAATTTCCTAAAATAGTATATATTAAGCTATATATTATATCTCCTTATTATCTATATTTTATAAATAATAGATAAGGTTTAGGTAGTAAACTTAATATTATATATTATTATTAATATAAAGCTTAACGCTATATATTATCGGCCGCTATTATAAGCCGGTCCTTTAGCTTAGTTATTTCTAAACTAAGGAATTAATAAGTAACTTTTTTAAATATAATATAAGCTAGCTATAAGGATATTATTAAAGCGTTTTACTTTAGAAACCCTTAGTAAATACTAGCCGCGTAAGGAGGAATCTCCTTTATTAATTATTATTATTATTATTTATATACTAAGGGCCTTTATAATATCTAAAGCTTCTATAATATATTAAGTAAGAAAAATCCCTTAAAGTAAGGCAAAACCCCCTAACTATAAAGGAAAAGCTTACTATACGCTTATATAAAGGTATAGCGGTAGTTAATAGCGGTATAGTATAACGAGCTTACTACCCGGGGGTAATCTTAGATAATATAAAAAAGTAAAGTAAGGAGGGGAGGGCGGAGAAAGGAAAATTTATAAGGTACGAGGTAAAAAGAGCGGGGCGGTATAGCGTAGCGGCGTAGCGCGGGGCGGTATAGGGCAGTGCGGGGCGGTACGAGGCGAGGCGGTACGAGGCGGGGCGGAGGAAAGAAAATCTAAAAAGGGGTAAGGTAAAGTAGTAAAATAGCTATTTTATTATATATTAGTAATTAGAAAAGGGGGGGCTATATCTTTTTCTTTTCTACCTCCTTTTTCCTTTTTTTTTTCTTTTTTTTATTATTTTTTAAAAAAGGTATATTTCTAACCCCCTCCCTTAACTTTTTTTTTTAACTTTTATAATAGAGGGAAAGTAAAGAGGTTATATAGCTATATTAATAAAATAATAGCGATAAATATATTTAAGATTATTTATAGTAAGCTTTATAACCTCCTTTATATTATATATATAGCTTAATTAGCTAATTATAAAATTTTATATTAAAAATAATAAGGTAAGTAATATTATATAATATTAGCTATATATAAAGCTAATAAAATATATAAGCTTACGATTAGCTAATTATTATAATTATATTAAAGCTTAGTATAAATATTAGAAAGTAAGTAATATTAAAAGTTAGGCTAAAATTAGAGCTTAGAGTATTAACTAAATTATAAATATATTTAAAGAAATTATATATTATTATAATAAAAGTAACGTAATATATTAGCAGAAGAGGATAGCTAAATAGCTTATTAGTAAATATAAAGCGGGGTAGATTAGAGTAAAGCGAAATTTCGGATATAGCTAATAATAAATAATAAGAGAGAATTTAAGTTAATTTATATAATATATAAAAGTAAAATAAAATATTAAAGCTTTAACTTAATATAATAATAATAATAGTATAAGTAAGCGCTTTAATAAAATTAGCTATTTTAATAGCCGCTTTTAATATTACTCTTATTATAATAATTATTAATACTCCTTCCTAGGAGTCCTATATACTAATATTAGCTTACTTTAGAATATTAAGTAAATAGATAACTATCGGTATAAGCGGAGCGGGAGGCAGAGAGGGGGGCGGAGCGACGATAATAATAGCGGCGGTAATAGATATAGTAATTAAACTATAAGCGGAGTAAGTAATAATAATAGATATAAAGGAGGAAGCGGAGGTAATAGCGAAGGGCGCGGTAGCGAAGGTACTAGCTTAGTTAATAATAGTTATAATAATAATAATAAAGTCTATAGCGGAGGTAAGGGAAATAATATTTATAATAATAATAATAATTATTATTATTATTATTACCGCTTAAAAAAACTATATTATAAAATTCTTATAAGAGTTTTAGTTAAAAATATAAGTAAAAGTATAAAATTTCTAATTTTTTATATATAATATAATATATAATATTAATTAGGTTTAAAATAACCTTAATTAGGCGGTAGTAAATTATATCGAAGTTAACTAATTTAAATATATTCCGGAGAATATTTTTAAGCTTTAATATACTTTTAACTTAAATTACCTAAAAGCGGAGCAGAAGCTAGTATTAAAAAAGGAGTTAGAGGCGGAGAAAGATAAGGCGGTAGCTTAAATATTAATTATTATTATATTAATATTAGAAAATAAATTAGATTAGGTAATAGTTAAAAATAATAAGGAGGGGGCGGGCGGAGTTAAGGGGGGGGGCGGAGCGGAGAAGGAGGTAAGTAAAGCGGAGGTAGTAAAAGGTATAAAGAAGGAGGGCGGGGGAGTAATAAAGCCGAAGCTTAAGCCGGACCTTATTCGAATATTAAAGCTTTCTTTTACGAAATCTATATTAGTAGCGTTAAAGCGCGTAATAAAGAGTAATAATAATAGCTTAAAAAATAAGCTTATAAGCGTTAAAAGTATTATCGGGCGTAAAAGATAAGGCGGAGGGCGAGGTAAGAAAAAGGGTAAAAAGGCTAAGTAAGCTAAGCGGGGCTAAGTAAAGCGGGGGGCGGAGGTAAAAATAAAATATAAAGTAAATAAATAATAGTAGTTATATAGTAAAAATATTAAAAATTATCCCTTACGCTTAAACTTTACGCTTAAGTATTTTAATATACTTAAATATTATAAAATAATAAAAAGAGGTTAAATTAGCGGAGGCGTTATAAGTAAATAAATTATAAGGCGAGAGGGCTTATAATAGCCTTATAATTAAAAGCTTTATTAAAGTCCTTATAATTTCGAATTAAACTTATAGGAAATATAAGTAAAAGCGTTCTTTTATAAGTAGTAAGCTTATATTATAAAGCGAGGTAAGTTATTATTTTATCTTCCCCGCTATTATAAAAATAATAAAAAGTTAAAATTATAAGAATATTATAAGTATAAAGAAACTTATTAAGGCTAATTTTACTATTACGAAGCTAAGTTAAGGTATTATTAAAAAATTTCGGAAAACTTTAATAGATTTATAAAGCGTTACTAAGTTTTAATTAGGGCGGTTTATTAGTAAGGTATTTAGAGGACTAGCTATACTTTCGGAGCTTTCTCTCCTTAAAGTTTTAGCGAAGCTATTACTCTTCGTAGAGGCGGGCTTTTAAAATTTTAAAAGACTAAGAGGAGATATCTAAAATCTATACTTAAGTAATAAAAAAAAATTAAAGGGATTTAAGGGGGATATAAGTAAGGCGGGGCTAACTTTTATATTATTAGCGGAGGTATATAAAAATTCTCTTTAAAATAGAGTAGATATAAGCTATAAGTTTTTTAATATAAAAAAGTTAATAGCTATAGGCAGCGCGGTAAGATAAGTAAATATTAATAAAAAGGATAAAAAACTTAAACTTAATATAGTAGGAAAAGGTAGCTTAGTATACTCCGGAGATAATACGGAGGTATTTAAATTAAGTTATAGCTAGCTATTAGAGAACGGGGCTTTTAAGTTTACTGCTTAATAAAGTTAAAGCGGAGTAAACTATAATATTAAAAGCGATAATAAACCTTATAACTTTAATATAAATTTCCCTTATTTAAAAAAGTAAAAAGCTTTAAGTAAACGATATAAGTTTAGTTAAGGCTAGCTATTAGTAATTAAGCTTTTTTATAAAATAGTAAAAGTAAGGTTTTTATTAAAGCTTATAGTAAATTTAAACCTTAAGTATATATACCTCTTATATAAGTTAAATAATAATCCTATTAAGGACTAGCGGAGTTATATTAGTAAAGTAAGCCTTTATAAAATAAAGAAGCTTATTTTTAAGTAGCTAGAAAGTTATTTTATACTCTATTACCTAATCTTAGTAAATACCTTAGGCTTATTTAAGCTAATAGCGGACTTAAGCGGAGGTACGCCTAATATTAAGGATATTAATATTATCCGTAAATTTAATAATAAGTATATTAATTACTTATTCTAAGCGTTTATAAAAAGATAAGATATATAAGATAAATAGTACTAGAGAGAGTAAAAAGCCCTAAAAGACTTTAGTAAAAATAGGAAAAAAGTCTAATAGTTTACTATTAACTTTTAAGCGGGAAATATAGTTAGAAAAGTAAAAGTAAAGGAAAGCTATAATTTATCTAAGGAAGCTAAAAAAGTTAAGGATTTCTATTAGCTTAGAGTACGAGATATAGTTAAAAGCGCCTATTATATTTAATATTAGGAGGGAAGCGGAGCTTTAAAAACTCTAAGCAGTATAAATAAACTTTATTAAAAAAAGTAAAATACTATTAGTAAATTAATTAAGATAGTTACTTATCTAATTTTATAGTAAGACTCCCGTAAACTCTGCTATATAAGATATCTTTTTTATAATTACGGTTTTAAAAATCTTACTTATAATATTAAGGAGGGAGATAAGATAGTAGCTACCTAAAGTTTAATAAACCTCCGAGCTTTTACCCGCTTTTTAGAAAATTATAATATTAAAAGTCTAATATTAAGTAAGGAAATATCCGTAAGTAATATATTCTTAGAAAAGCTTTATTAAGATTATTATAAGGGGTTAATTATAATTTTTTAGGAAGCTAATAAGGATATTATTAAGCTTAGCAGATTTCTATAATATAATACTAAAAAAGGCAAAGCGGATTTTATTTTCGGTAACTTAGGAGGGAATATTTATTAAGGGGAAGGGGTTAGGAATAAGGAGGTATAAGGTATTCTTTAAGGGATAAGGAAAAAATTTATAAGCTAGGAGCTTTAACTTTTCGGAGAAAGATAATTAGAGGGCGGAGTTTATATTTTATTAAAAAAGAGGAGTATATATAAGCTCCGGAGAAGCCTAGCTACGAAGTTTTACTTGCTAAGCTATAAACTATATAATATTAAAGTTACTACTTATAAAAGCGAGAAATTATTTTTAGTTATCTTTTTTTACTTTCCTAATAGATAATTTTTATTATATTATAATATTTTAGTACGCTTATTAATAATCGGAGTTTAGCTATACTTACTAATATTACTTAGTATATTTTATATTTAAAATTATAAAGGTAATTTTTAAAATTTATTATAAATATAAGTAAAAATTATATTGCTAAGGTAATTTCGAAATTATTAAGTTAGCTATAATATTTAATTACTTATATAATTATATTATTAAGTTTTTAATATCCGCTATAAACTCCGCTTAAATAGCGGAAAGTAAAAGTTAGTTTTTTACTTTTACTTATAAGATATCGGAGTTAAAATATTTCTAATATAATATTAATATAAAGTTTAAAAAAGAAAAAGTTATAAAAAACGTAAATTAAAAAATATAGTTAAAGCTAAGAAAATTAAAATTTAAGCTAAAATATATAAGGAAATAGTTAAGCGTATTTTAAATTAAGTTAATAATACTAATCCTCCGCTTATATACCTCCTAAGTAATCTCGTAAGGAAAAGTAAGGAGTTCGAGGCGGAGTTAGTAAAAAGCGGAGAGAAGCTCCGTAAAGTAAGGGGAGGTGCGATTATAAAGGTTTTAAGAGAGATAATAGGCGTTAAAATCGCCGAGGATAATTAGCAGAGCGGAGTTAAAAGTAAAGTATAAAGAGGGAGGAGGGGGTAATAAGCGTAAGAGAGGTCTAATATATATTCTAAGTAATAAGAAATAAACTATAAGTATTTAAAATTTATTATAAAAAGATACTCTAATAAGGTTAGGCTTTATTATAAGGTTTTAATTATAAATTTTATATTATTTATATATATAAAGGAGAGCTTTACCTTTACTTTAAATAAGGCGGTAAGGAGTAAGTTTTAGAAATAAAGGGTAATTATATATATTAAGTTAAAATTCTTATATAATAATAATATCGTAACTTTCCTTATTAAATAAGGTAAGCTAAATAAGGCGGTTAATTTTTTATATATTTTATAATAAAGTTATAATTTTTATAAGAACTAAATACTAAAAATAGTTATCTATAATTACTTTAATAGTATAAGGTTTATAAATATAAACTCCGCTTAAAATTATTATAAAGCTAGTTATAAGTTATAAAGTTTATTATATAGCTTATAGCTATTATAAGTATTACTAAGTTAAGAGCTTTTTAAGGAGACCTAAGTAAGTAATATATTATAAAAGGGGCGCTAAGGCGTATCTCTAAAGGATCCGTAATACGCTCGCTTTTTTAAAAAGATAGTAATAAAGCTTTCGCTATTTTTATAAAATTACCGCTAGGTAAAAGCTAGAGGTTAAGTAGATTACGATAATTAGAAAAGGCGAGGTTTATTAGGGAAGCTAAACTTAGCGTAGCTTTATTATTTCTAAGATTTTAAGTAATCTTTTAATTATATAAAGTATATACCTTTATATAAAATATAGTAGCGGGGTCTCTCTCCCTTTTATATAAGGTAATTCTTTTCTCCGCTATTATATAAAGTAGCCGCGTAATATTTATATTAAGGGGGCTCCTAGTAATATTTAGTAATATATTCGAATTAAAAGTATTTATAATATTATTTAAAGCGTATAAAGTCTTTATAAAGTTTATAGTAAATTATCTTTATATTTATAATTATTTTATTTAAGTAAAGCTTATTTACGTTTTCTATATTACTTAAGCTTATAATAAGATAAGTTCGTAAAATATTTTTACTAAAAGTATATTAAGGTTAAAGTATTTTCGCCTAAACTATATTAATTTTATTTACTTTTTTAATATTATTAAGTAGCGCGTTACGGTTACGGTTAGCTACTAAGGTTTAAATACCCTTAGTAATAATAATATAAGTTTAGTATATACGCTTAGCCTCCGCTCCGAAAGCCTAAGCTACTTACTTATCCTTTAAGGCGAGGTCCTTATATTTTAAGTTAAATATAATTATAAGGTTTTCGCTAAAAAGTTAGCGTATAATAATTATTATAAAGTAGCTTATAGCTTTATTAACTTTCTAGATAACTTTCTAAGGAGTAGGCGCTAAAACTCCCTTAATTACTAAAATATCCTTTACTAATATAAGTACCTCCCTCTCCGTTTTTGCCAGAACTAAGTATATAAGGGGCGCTACGGGGGGGGCAAAGTTCGGGGCGGAGCTTATAATTATACTAGCTTAAGTTAAAACTCTAAGGGCGGAGTCTAACCCCTTACTTATTACCTTATAAAAGGTAGCTTTAACTAATTTTTAAATAGCGCGGGAGATAATAATAAGTAAGCTAAATAAGTTTTTAGAGGCTTATTAGCGCTATTAAAGCTTAGTAAACGCTATATTAAGGATACCTTATATAAGGCGAAAATTTTACGCGGAGATTACTCTAGTAAGTTTTTTATATATAGATTTTAAAATAAAATTCGTTAAGGTTTAAAAAATATTAATAAATAAGTTATTAGAGTTAGTAGCTATATTATATTAACTTTTACCTATATATAGATATTATCGGGATTAGTTAAGCCCCCGGGTTCCGCTATCGAGTATTATTAGCACTAATAGCGGACTAGGAGGCGGGCCGCCCCGTAACCCCGCGTTTAGAGCTATTCCCTTAGTAAAGTTAGACTCTAAGAGGCAGAAAGCACTAAATTCTCGTAATATTACGGCGTTAAGAATAAATAAGGACTCTAATTATTTAAAGTTATAAAAAAGTTATAGTCCCTCCCTTATTAATTAGTAAACCCTTATAGCTAGTAAAAGTTATCTCCTTTTTATAATACTAAGCGTTTTTATATTATAATATTTATAATTTTACTAAGTTATTATAGTTTTTATATTATAATACCCTTAAGGTAGCGTAATTCTTAACCTTAGGGGTATAATAATCCCTTAGTAATATTCTTTTTCTAGTTTAAGAATTAAAAAAATAAAAAATAAATATAATATAATATATTAAATAAAAAACGTAATACTTAGTAAACTTTTACTAAATTATCTACGAAAAATAGATAAGAAAAACTAAAGTAATTATAAAAAGGGAAAGAAAAAAAAAATTTAAAAAAGGGGGGGGGTATTTATACTTAGGAGGTATATACTTTTTATATCTATAAGAGGGGTTAGTATATACTAATATATTACTTATAAAAAGGGTAAGTATATACCTTATTTAGTAAGGTAAATTAGTAACTTAGTACCTTACTTATAAATTACCTTATACTTAAGCTCCTTATTCCTTTCCTTTTTTTTTTACTTTTATTATTATTATTATTATCGTTATTATTATTATATATAAGAAAGTAAATTTAAGTTAATCTTAAGTTAATATTATAATAAGCTTTTACTAACCTTAACTTAAGATTTATTATATATTAAGACCGCCCCCTTATATACTTACCGCTTTATATAATTATTAGATTATTATTTTAAATCTTAAGTTTAAGAATAATATTAATAATAATAATACTCTTAAAGCTTTAATTTACTAATAGCGTAAAAATATATTAATTCTAGCTTTAATTTAAGTTAGCTATAAATTAAGATTAACTTAGTATTTAATATATTCTAAATTTAGCTTTAAACGTATATTACGCGTATCCTACTCCTATCTCCTTTATACGCCCCTTATAAGCTCCTTTTATAATATCCGTAATTACTTTTTACTTACGCTTACGAATATTATCGCCTATATTAGCGGCGATACTTATTACGCTCCGTTAAATATAACTTACTAAGCGTAATCTTTTTATATCCTCGCCGCCGCTTACGCTATTATCTTAAGCGTAGCGTAATATTATTTAGCGCGGTAATATTAAAAAAATACCTTTATATTAAAATTATATTAGCTATATAAGTAAGTAAGAGCTAGCTATTAATATTTATTAAGAATAAGTATTTTAGCTAATAACTACTTATTATTAATATACTAAAAAGGGTATTTAATATAATAATATATATATAGCTTATTAAAACTTAACTTTATATAAACTAATACTAACTTAATAAACTATCCTAGCTATTATTACTTTTATATAAGCTTTTACTATATTTATAAGCGATAATATACCTTTATATAAAAATTAGCGTGCTAAAATAAGTTTAATAATAATCTAATCTTTATTTATATTTAAGTTAATATCTAACTAATATTATTAATATAGTAATATTACTTAGCTAGCCTTATATAATTATTATACGTTACGCTTTTTTAAATATCCGCGTTAGAAGTAAGGGGTAGGGACTTTAGTTTTAAGGATCTTACTTTTTTTTTTTCTTATTATTTTTATTTTTTATTATTTTTATCTCTTATATATTACTAAATTAACTTAATTATAAGAGATTTCTAATACTAAACTTATAAAAGCTTAGTAAATAATAATTATAAAGTAATTATTAAAACTAATCTAAAGTTAATAGGATTTCGGGTTAAAATTAAAGTAAGTTCCTAAAAATCCTAAACTAAAAGTAAAAAAAAGAAAAAAAAGATAATATTAACTTATAGTAAATTATCGCTAAGTATTAAGATATCTAAATTATTAAGTTACTAATTAGATACTAATTAAAATATATTTATATATTATCGAAATAATAATTATAGTTTCTTAAAAATTAGTATTTTAATAAATATTTACTATTTAAATTATTCTTTTATTTCTAATCTAAACTAAGGTCGAATAATAACGAAGCTAGTATTTTAGCTTATATTAGTTAACTAAGTTTTAAGTAATAAAAAGTAATTAAGTCCGTAATATAATTTAGCTTTATTATTAATTAATATTAGTTAAGTATCTTTCCTAAGCTAAATAAGTAGCTAAAATTATATTATAAATTTCTTATAATAAAAATACTAATAAATTAAATTTAGA
The DNA here is from genome assembly GCA_003339415.1 of Ophiocordyceps camponoti-saundersi (nom. inval.). Lineage (NCBI taxonomy): Eukaryota > Fungi > Ascomycota > Sordariomycetes > Hypocreales > Ophiocordycipitaceae > Ophiocordyceps > Ophiocordyceps camponoti-saundersi. The sequence continues at coordinate 34,370 of PDHQ01000123.1, forward strand.
ATATATATATTATATTAACTTAGATAATAATATTTAAGTAACTTATTTAAATTATATAGCGTATAAGAATATTATATTTACTATATAATATACTTTAGCTAATAAAATTATAAAAGATTAAATAATAACTTTACTTATAACTTATCTTTTTCTTAAAAAGTATAGAAAAGTAAATATATTATATATATATTCCCCCTTTTACTAATTACCTCCTTATCCTCCTCCTATATTAACTCTATATATTATATTAATATTATATTAGTCTCGGATCGGTATTATCTTAAGTTCGACTTTTCTTTATATATATCCTTAACCTCCTATTTTATTTATATAGAGATAGTTATCTTTACGACGCGTGCTACGCGTATTTAACGCGTATTATATTCCTAAGTAGCTAGCGATATATATATTCTAATAATAATAATAATATCTCTACTAAAAAGCCGCCTTACTACTAATATAACGTTATATTTAAGGGCGGTATTCGCGGCCTGAATAATTTCTTATAAAGTTAGCTATAAGACTTTTATATTAATTATAATATTTTTTATAAATATAATAATTTCTTTATTAGATTAGCTTAAGATAAGTTTAATTATTTTATAGCTATTTACTATAATAGAAGCTTATATAAGCTAAGCCTAATTAGTATTAAAGCTAATAGTTTATAAGAGTATTTTCTATATAGCTTAAGCGATTATCTTTTCGATTAACTTAATAATCTTAGGTAAAAATCGGGTTTCGCGTAAGATTAAGGTAATTTTAAATTTTTTACGAAATTTAATTTTAAAAGCTATTATAATATCCTAAGCTTCGGAAAATACTATAGTTAATATTACTATAGTAAGCTTATAGTACGCTTCCGTTATATTACCGTCGTTAAGGCCCCGTGCTTATACCGCTTCCCCGTTTAACGTAACGCTATTATTAAATTGCCCCTAGCCGGATTAGGGGTGCTACGAGGACTAGTTTAGTTCCCGCGCCCCCCTATCTATAACTATAAGCGCGTCGCCCGCTCCTTAGGCCCCGGCCTTAGCCGCCGCGGGCGCTATTATCTTCTTTTAAGTAATAAATATATAATAGGGAGCGAAATGCTAAGCTACGGGTCCTATCCCGTGTTCGTAAAAGGTTGCGGATAATTATTAATATTCTCTATTCTTATTATATTTATTCTTAAAACTTAAATCTAAACTTAAATAATAATTTATAATTATATAATTAATTAAAATTATAAAAACTTTTTAAATAATAAGTTTAGCTATAAGCTAAAAATATAAGATAATTTAAGCTAACTAATATTCTTAATATTACTTTTAATTAAATTAAGGAAACTAATTAAACTATTATTTATTAAAATATTAACTAATTTATAAATACTTTAAAATAAGTTATAGCTTAAAGTAAGGATTATATAAATAAACTTATATAACTTATTCCCTCTTTTCTTAAAAGTTATATTATAAGATAATATTCGAAAAATTTAAACTTATAAATTAAACTAAAACTTACTTTTTTAAGTTTTAAAATTTAAGGATAAGTAAAAGCCTTATAAAAAAGGTTTACTATTTAACCTAATATTACCGCTTTTATTATATAAAAATAAAACTTTATACTTTAAAATATACTTATTAAGAAAGATTTTTAATTATAGATATTAAAAATAAAAAAAACTAGCTTAAGTAGCTTTTTATCTTAAAAGATTTATACTAATAATTATCTTTTCCTAACTTAATATTTTTCTCTAAAAAACTTTTTATTAGCTAATTAGGGAAAATACCTTAAATATATAAGTATATAAATAATAATAACTTATTTTAAACTTTTAAATTAAGCTAATTAAAGGAACTTTAGGTATTTTATAAAATAATATTATTTAATATATAGCTTTAAATAGGTTACTTAAATAAAATTATAAGGTAAATAGTTTTAAGGAGAAATCCTTATAAACTCTAAACCGCTAACTAGATTATAAACTAAATAACTCTTTTAAAAAGCTAATAAATATTACCCGGAAACTATTTAATAAGAATATTAAGTTTAAAGCGAAAATAAAATAGCTTTTTTTTAAGAAAAATAAAGAAAGCTAAAAAGATAATCTTATCCTTATTAATCTTACTTATAAACTTATAAAATAAGATTCTAATATTAAAAGAGTTTTAATAATCTGTTTTAAGATATATAATATAATCCTTAATATTTTAAAATATAATCTAGATAATAAAACTAATTTATTTAAATTATCTAAAAATAAAAAAAAATAATTAGCTAATAATTTATATTATTTAATTTTAGATTTTAAAAAATATAAAACTAAACTTTTTAATATTATTAAAAACCTCTTTTTTTAAAACTTTCTTATTATTAAAGCTATTTTATAAATAACTAATTTTTTTTAAAATAAGTTTCCCGTTTTTCCTATATAAAGATTTTTATATTTAGTAAAAATAAACTATTTAACGCTATAAAAATATATCTTAATATTAAAATAAATAAATCTTTTATTAGGAAAAACTTACTTAATAAGTTTAATAATATTAATTATAATTTAATAATAGTTTAAAGCTTAAATAATATTTAATTAGCCTTAATTTATAATTAAGTTATTTTTATTTTATATATATAGTAAATTTTACTTTAGTAAGTTTAAAGCTAATACTTAAGTTATTAAGTATCTCCTTATTAAAGTTTTATTAAGATAAGGATCCTTAATTTTTTATAAAATTAATATTTTTAACTTTTAATAAAAGTTTTAGATTTAACTTTATAAAAGAATATATATTAAATACTATTTTACTTATAAAAGACTAGCTATTTATAAATATATAATAGCTATTTTAATATTAATAATCTCTTTTTTTTAATAAGCACGATTTTAGCACTAATTAAAAATCCTTTTAAAAATTATAACTTTATTTTTTTTCGTAACTCTTATTTTTTCTTAAGTTTAAATATTTATAATTATTTTTCTTTAATTATTTTTAACTTAAGTAATAATCTCCTTTAAATTAAAAGAAAAAGTTAATATTATATTAAATCTTAATAATTAATTCTTTTTTATAATTCCTTAATAAATTATTAAAAAGGACTCTTTAGATAACTTTAATAAATATTTTATACTAAACTCTTTTTTAAACTAAATAATATTATCTTATAAAACTAATACTAACTTATTACTTATTAATATCTTAGATTTAAGTTAATTATATTAATTAGGTATCTTTAAGATATTTTTTATCTTAGAAATTAAAAGTAAATATAGCGTTAAAATTTATACTTTAGATTTTTAATTATTTAGAAAAGTAAAAAAACTTTATAATTCCCTTCTAAAACTTTAAGAAAATATTAAACTAATTAATCTACCCTTAGAATAGTATTTAAAAATCCCCCTTATTAATAATTAATATAAGAAAAAACTCGGTTTATATCCTTTTTTATTAAATAAACCTAATTAGGATTTCCTTAATAAAAAGTATAATAATATATATTTATAAGGTAAAAAAAAATAAGCGCTTAAAGCTTTACTTTTTATTAGCTTATATTTTATTATTTAAAGAAAAGGTAAACTATATATTATTAATAATTAATAAGTATTAAATAGCGTAGCTATTCTTAATATATACCTAATACCTCTCCCTTAAGATATAATTTATAAGTTAATAAGTAAAAAGGTTATTTTTATTATTAATACTTAAAGCTTCTTTTATTAGTTTTATATCTATTTAAATTACTAAGAGCGGTTTTATTTCTTACTATAAATTAGAGAGGACTATAATCGCTCTTATAAGGTATAAAAATTTACCTATTTATTTATAAAAATTTATTAATTATATTCTCTAACTAAATAAAATATATATTATTAGATATATTAATAATAAAGTAATTTTCTCTAATATTTTAAAAGATTATATTAAGTATCTAATTACTATATTTAATCTTTTTCTTAATATAAATTTTTCCCTCTCTACTTTTAAATTATTCTTTTATTACCTATTTATAAAAATATTAAAATATATTAAGGAGCAACTAGAAGCCGAAAGAGAATACCCGCCTATTTTTTAGTAAGTTATAGCCTAAACCCCTCTACTATATATAAAGGTATAAGCAAAAGAGTACGTAATATATAAGTCCCTCGTTCCTTATATATCGGGCATTATATAGGCTATCGTAGTCGAACTATAATATATAAGTAACTATAACTAGGCGTAGCCTAGTCCTTTATATACCCTCGGGCCCTAGGCTACCTTATAGTAGCGACCCCTAGCCTATACTACGCACCCCCTAGGACCTTATACGTAACCCCTATTACCTTAGCCTTATTAGCTTAGGTAACCGCTACCTAGCGACTCGAACTTATAACTTTAAGAGTATAACTTATATATATATTAAGGAGCGATTAGAAGCTAAAAGGGAATACTCGCCTATTCCTTAGTAAGTTATAGCCTAAACCCCTTTACTATATATAAAGGTATAGGCAAAAGAGTACGTAATATATAAGTCCCTCGTTCCTTATATATCGGGCATTATATAGGCTATCGTAGTTAAACTGCGATATATAAGTAATTATAACTAGGCGTAGCCTAGTCTTTTATAAAATATTATATTAATAGACTTATATTAATAAATACTTAATCTTAAGTAAAAGCCTTATAATATATTAAGTTTTTTAATACCTTATAATATCTTAATAAATAAATTAAATTAGTTAGATATATAAAATATCTTATTCCTTATTTTATATAATAAATTAACCTTTTTTAAAAACGTAAAATAATAGTATTCTAAGAAATATAAGAAAATAAAGCACTTATTATTAAACTAAAAAGAAATACTTTTACCTTTTAGTTTAAAATTATCCTAATAAAGGAAAAAATTAACTATTTTAATAATATTACTAATACCTTTTATAATAACGCTATTTTAAGTTAGTTCTTTCCTAATTATTAACTTTTTTTATAAATTAACGGCTTTTAAGAGAATAATTTTATAGCTTATTTTTTCTATATTAATAATAAGAAATCTTAGAAATTATTTTTAGCTTCGCCTTAATAGTTTATTAAACTTATTTATTATCTTAATTATATACTTAAATTAGCGAAAACTAAATACTAGCTAATTAAAATTAAAATCTCTTATTTAATATAAGCTTATTATAAACTCTAAATTTATTTAATTAAAACCTAGAAACTAAAAATTATAATTTTAATAAATTATATTATAATTTTAATAATTATAAAATAAACCTTTTTTTTTACTATTAATATAAGGAGTAATAATTAACTTACCCTTATTTTTTAATTTCTAAATTAGTACTTTTTTAAAATTTAATATATTTTTAATATTTATAATATTCTTATAAAATCTCTCTTACGCCTTCCCTTAAAAATAATCCTAGAAAAGAGATAAAGAGAACTTAAAAATATTTAGGAAGATTATATTAATTAGAATTATAAATTTATTTCCCTAAAAGCTATTTTTAATAATATTTTCTAATAGAGGATTTCTAAAAAGTATCTCCTTAATATATAATAATATAAAGTTTTAAAGTAACTTAAAAATAAAAACTTCTAGGAAAAACTCGCTTTTATCTAAGTAAATAGCTTATTATATTTTAAAGATATTAATAGTTAATAATAACTTTATATTCCTAAAAATTATATTAAAAAAATATTTCTAAGTATTATTTTTATAAATTCTATATTTACTAAAAATATATATAAGCTAAACTTTTTTTAATTTTATTATTTCTTAACTAAAAAAAATTAATAATTTTATAAATAAATATAATACTTATAAATAAAGTTAGATTAATAAATAAGCTCTTTTAGGGAAATAGTTTTTATTTGTTTCCTAATAATTCCTTTTTATATAATTATAATAAACTTTATTATTAAACTCCCTTTATTTTTTCGAAAAATTTACCTTAATTTAAACTTAAAGGAAAGTTTTATAATACCTTATTTATTATTACTAATAAGTTTTCGAAAATTTATATTTTAACCCCTAAATATAATTATTTTACCGCTAAAAAATAAGCCTAGTTACTATACTATAAGCTTACTTATTATAATTAAAAACTCCTAAAGTAAATTATCTTTAATTAAAATCTAAAGTTTATATTTAAGCTATAGGAAACCTTATAATTTATTTTTAATATTATACTTTTAATATTAACTATATATTACTTATAAACTAATAGTTTATTTAAAAAATAAAACTAAATTATTAAAATTACTTTTAAATTCTTTATAGCTAATTTCCTAATTAAATAATAGATTAACTCTTTACTAGCTTTTTAGTTTTTACTTAATAACTCCTTCTCTTAAGTTATTAAAATTATATTAAGTAAATTATTTATTAAATTATAAATAAATAATAGTCTTTATTATTTAAGCGATTAAGTTTCTTTTAAATTTAAGAAAATATTTAAAAATAAGGTAATTATTTTTATTACTTATACCTAAGCTATAATAAAAAGATAATATAAGAAGAAATATTAGAAGCTAAAGTTTAAGCCTAGCGATTAAGTTTAGCTTAAACTTAGAAAAAAATATTTTATTCCTAATAAATAAGTAATAAAGCTTTTAGAATAATAAACTAGCCTTTTCCGCGTAATTAAATAAACTAGTTATTTAGCTTATTAACTAAATCTTAATAACTTTATAAATATTTACCTTATTATATTAATTATATAATTTTAAATAGCTAACGCTTTAAGAGAATAACCTAGCTATAAACTTAATACTAATAACTATAAGATTAAATAAATCTTCGATAAGAGAAAGGTTAAAAAAGGATAAGGTATTATTTAAATAAAATACCTTATATATTAGAAAAAATACTTAAATAATAATAACTAATAGGTAGCTAAAAAAGACTTTTAATAAAAGGAGATAATTAAAAAATTCGAGAAAGAAAAAGATAAGTTAGAAGCTAAGTTAGAAATTACTAGAAAAAAATATATAAATACTTTTAAAAAGTACTAGCTAAAAAAAAAGTAAACAAGTTTCCTAGTAATAAATATATAAAATCTTTAGGAAATAATAAACCTAACGCGTTTGCTATTTATATTAGATTTTTTTATATTTTCCTACTTTTCTTTTTTTACTTTCTTTTTTTTCTATTTATCCTCTTTTATCCCTTTTTATATTACTTATCTTTATTATATCTTCTTATATATTAGTCTTTATTCCTCTTATAATTATTCTCTTTTATTTTCTTATTCTATTTATTTTTCTTTATATTATTTTCTTTTTTTTATATTTAAAATTAACCCGCTATATAGTAACGTTTATTATTTAAAAGATAAGATTTATTATAAATATTTTTACAAGTAATTAATATAAATATTACTTATCCTTACTTTTAAAAGCTTTAATTATAAATATTTTTATAAGTAATTTATATAAATATTACCTATCCTTACTTTTAGAAGCTTTAAAAAAGCTATTTAATTATTTAAAAACCTTATAAAACTTTAATATTTATTTAAGCTACTTACTTATAAATTTAATAACTAGAAAGTTTAGGATAACTTTTATATATTTTATAAACTTCGCGCTTATAGTAACGCGAATATAAACTTTTTATTCTTATATTATAAGCGGACTCCGCTCCTTTTATTACCTTATAGCGATAGCTAGCCGCGCTTAAAGCAATTCCGGAGAGGAGGGTAACGCTATATAAATTAATTATAACCGCGAAAATATTTTACTTAAAATATAGCTTTACTTTAAATTATAATAATCTTAAACTTAAAAGTTTATTATACTTATTACTTTATTAAAAGCTAAGGTAAATATTAATAGGATTATTTTAAAAAATACTTTTATCTTTATATAAGTAATTATCGAATAAATAGTAAAATTTAAAAAAGTTTAAAAAGGCGCCTTTTTTACTCTAATTTTATTAATTAGTAATATCTTTTTAGCTATTATAGCTATAATTTCCTTTTTTTATAGCTTTAAAATAAGCGGAACTTTTTTAATATAAATTATAATTATAGCTAAAGCGCTAGAGAAAATTATTAAAAAGTAAGTTTTTAGGTAATATAAATAATAGCTTATAATTCGCTTTAACTTTATTATTATTTTATTCTAAATTTAAGGCTTTAAAGCGATTATAATAAATATTAACTATAAATTTTATAAGTAAAGCTAAGCTTTTAGAATAAAAAAATTACCTAATAATAATATTATAATAATATTTTAAGATATTATTTATAAGCTTTAATCTAATTTAAAATAGCTTTATATTTTTTTAAAGAAAAGGTATACTTAACTAGTAAAGATTATACTTTTATTATAAAAAAAGTATTAGCATAAGCCTTATAATAAAATAATAAGGAAGCTTTTTAGAAAAAGATTAAATTATTAAAAAAAGTTTTAATAATATAATTATATATAAAAAGATATTATTTTAAGATTTAGTAAAATTTCTTAATAATTATTATTAATAATATAGTAAATATAAATTAAATTTATAATAAGAGTATAATAATATAAGTAAAGATTTTTAATATTAAATTATATATACTAAAAATTTAATTTTAATAATATTTTAAATATTATTAATTTAAATATATTATTAAATATTATATAATAAAGCTATAATATAATAAATATTTTACTACTTTATATATAAAAAGTAAATCCGCTTATTTTATAGCTTAAAAGAAAAGATTATATTATTATTATTTTTATTAGAAATTTTAACTTAAGTAAAGTTAACTTTACCTTAAGATAAGAGCGGTATAGGATTAAGCGAAAAACGCGTATATTACTTAACTTTAGAGGTTTACGAACTAGAACTTTATATATATTACCCCTCTTTCCCCTCCGGCGCTAACTAGAAATTAGTAATAGTTAGGGCGGAAACGCTTAAAAGCGAATATAATAATACCTCCTCTTTTAACTTTAACTTTATATTTATTTATAGCTTTATTATAATAACCTAGATATTTTTTAAAATTAGCTATTATAAAATTTATTATAAAATAATAAAATTTTTATATATTCCTAAGCTATACTAATAAGGCCTTAATTAATTAAATTTTTAAAGCTATTTTAATTAAATATAAAGATTTAATTTATAGCGATAATAATAGCTAAATTATTATTATATTATTACGCTAGTAGCTATAAAAGCTGCTAGAACCTCGATAATATATTAAGTAGGAAAAACCCTCTTATAGGAGGTAAAACCCCCCGTAGCGCGGTAAAACTACGGCCAGCTTAGGGCCGGGTAAAATAAGTAACGTATATAAAGGAAATAGCTATTAGCTATAATAATATTATATAATATAAGAAAAGATAAGGAAAAAAAATAAGATAAGGAGAGATAAGGAGAGTAGTAATATATATTACTCGTATAAGCTAGTATATACCCCTCTAAAGCTTTAATATATACCTCTTAACTCCTCGGTATATAGCTATATACCCCTTATATATATAGTATATACTTAAGTATATACCTTTTTATAAAGCTTTCTTAATTAGGAAATTATTCTTATAAATTAGTAACTTAAAGCTTAAAAGTATATAAAAAAGGGGGGGTTACCTTTACTAGCGCAGGTAAGCTATTATTAAATTAGTAATCTTAATAAAATTAATTATATAAGTGATTCTTATAAGTATATATATTATTTATAGCTAACTTATACTAGAAGTAAAATACTTATTAAAAGAGACTACCTTTATAATATATCTAACGTTAGTTATATTAATATACTTATAAGCTTTAAAAATCTTTACTAAATATAATATAATAAGTATTCGGCCCCGGTACGCGCTTAAACCTACTAATAGTTAAAATAAACTAGCTTAGTATATCTTATATAAAATACGCGAATAATTATATTAAATATAAGCTAATTACTAATCTTATTATAATATAAGCTATTTATATTATAATTAAGATAGCTTATAAGCTAGGCTTTAATTATAATTTTTAATTAGTAAGTTAAAATCGGAGTTATAGCCGGTTTAAGGTAAGTCTTATATTAATAAGGGTAGTAGAAAAATACTATTTAGCGCGTTAAGGAAATTTGCGCTATTACGCGTTATAATAGCTCTCGCGCTAATTGAGTTATTTAGGCGGCCGCCGGCCGCGTGCCGCTTTAAGGCCTACTGCCTCCCGCCCTCGGTAAAGATCCTATCGTCGAAGTAACTAAGAGTCTAACTAGCGTCGACCGACTTATCGCGGCTATTATAGCCTAAACCCGGGAGCAGCGTATCTTTTAATAATAGCTAAAAGAATAAGTAAGCTATATAGATTTTATACCGGACTTAGTTTATATATACTCTTATTACTATAAAGTCCGCTTTAGGGGAAATATTAGCTTCTAAATTACTAATTAATACTTAATTTATTAAATATATAAAATACCGGGTATAGGCGAGGTTTAACTTAAAGCTAAGGTAACGCTTAAGGGGAGGGTTTTACTCCGAGCTCTCCGGTTTTTCCCCCTTTTAAAATATATATAAGGTAGTTCTAAGCTATATAAAGTATATTAGCGTATTAAATATTATTATTATTTATAACTAGAAGGTAAAAAACTATATAATATTCGTTACTTAAAAATAAATATTATAAGAAAAAAGTTATAATTTATTATTAATTAAATTAAATAGTTATATTTACTATATTAATAAAAAAGTAAAAAAGTAAGCTAGTAAAGAAAGACTTCCGAATAATAAAAATTATAATTCTAAGCACTTACTTTTAGATAATAAATACTTTAGCTTAGATTACTTTTTACCTAATATTTCTAAGATTATAGCGCTTAGATATTCTACTTAATAAATTATTATAGTATTTTCTTCTACTACTAGCTTTAGCTCTAAAACACTTATTATTTTATTAAAAAGTTATACTTACTTTTTATTATTATATTCTCTTATTAATATTAAAAAGAGTATTTTTATAATTTAAATAACCTAGAAAGAATTATTATAGCGTATATATGCTATTAGAAATTATTAAAGATTATATTAAGGGACTAATTAGTAAGTAAGTTTATTAGGATTCTAAAAAAATTAAAGGAAATTAAGTATATCCTAGCTATTATCTCTTATATTAACTACTTTAATAAGATAAGAAAAATAATATTAGTAGTTATAGAAAAAAAACTAAGGTTAAGGGAGCTACTCTTATTTTTAAAAAATCCCTAGTAAGGCGTTTTATTACTCCTCCTATTTTAACTTAATAAAGCGTTTTTAAAACCCCTAATAAGTAAACTTATTTTACCTCTTAATAGCTTATAACTCCCGCTATAATTTTTAAAATTATAATTAAATTTTAAAAAGTTTTAAAAGCTAAAAAGGTTAAAAAAGCTAATAATAATTTCTTAGTAACTTATTATAATAGTTTAGTTAAGTTATTAATTATTTATATACCTTTTTTATAATATATTATAATAAGTAAGCTTTAGTATTTTAACATATAAATATTACCTTAATTAAAGCGATATATTTTAATAAATACCTTAGTAAATATAATCCTTCCCTTAGCTTAAGTTATATAATAAAAATATTTAATATTAGTAATAAATAAATTATTAATTTCCTTATCTTAATACTTATTTTACTTAATATCCTTACTTTTAAGAATATATTACTTAGTATTAATAAGGTTACTATATTTATTAATAAAAAGCTTATACTTAATAATTTTAATAAGATTCTTAAATTTTATAAGAAAAACTAATAAGACTCTTATATTTATATAAATTAGTAAATATATCTACTTAGTAAAGGTATTATTATTTTACTTCCGGTTATTATTATTAACTATACTTTTTTATTAGCTTAAAGTAATATTATTAAAAATAAAAAAACTATAAATCCTTATAATATTCTAATTTTTAATATTTTAAATTTAATTAAAATAGCTTTTTATAATATTATTAAAATACTATATAGTTAGATAAGTAGCTTAGTTAAACTTTTTAATAATACTAAATATATTATAATTATTAAACTTATTAATACTAACCCTTTTATTAATATAATAATAAATTAAAGCACTCCTTAGCTCTTTATATAATATTAGCATAAACTATAGTAAAGAACTATATTAATAACACGCTTTATACGAAAAATATATATTATATTATTTAACTATTAATACATAATAGTTTTTATATTTATTTAATTATTAATAAGTAATAAATCTCTAAGTTATTTAACTATTAATAAGTAATAATATTTATATTTACTAAGCTTAGGTAAGAATCTTATAAATTATTATACTTTTAATATTCTTTTCCTAATATTATTTTAATATAATATAGTTATATACTATTCTTTATTATAATTTATATATTATATTAAAAATAATATCGCGATATTATAATTATAGTAATTATAATATAGTACTATAATATTATAATTATAGTAAATAATAATAGCCCTGTTACCTTATAAACTTAAGTTATAACTACTACTTAGCTAAAAGTAGATAATTCTTAGTATTCTATACCTTTTAATATTAAAATAAACTCCTTAATATTTTATACCCTTCGCGCGCTAACGTGTCTAAAAAGGAAGCTCTGCGAGAAGCTAAATAGCGTATATAAAGCTTAAAGGACTAAGTATAGTCTTTAGCTAAGAGACTTATTTCCTTTATTTTATTCTTATATATTATATCTCTTTCTTTACTTATTTTTCTTTACTTAATATTATAATATTTTTTACTATAATATATATTCTTTAATATATATCTAATATATATTATAAACCTTATTTATTATTCTTATATTATTTTTTTATTTATATCCTATATTACTTAAATTAATTTAGTTCCTTATATATAGTTTCCTTATAATATATTTTAATTTATAATTAAATATAATAATTAAAGTTAATATAAAAAAGCTTTAAAATATAATAATAGTTTCCTAAGTAAAATAAGGAGTAAATAAAGCTACTAGAATTCTTTTTTAGCTTAGGAAGTTAATATAAAATATATAATAATACTTTTATAAATCGCCTAGTCTCTTATAATATTTTACTAAGATTTCCTCTTAGGATTTCTTTTTAAGATTTTACTTAGATTTCCCTTAAAAACTTTATTACTTTTATATTTAGGAAATTACTAGGATTTCCTTTTAGGATCTCTTTATAATAACTTTTAGGATTTTACTTAGATTTCTAACTAGATTTAGTATTAAAATATACTTTTAGGAATCTTTAGATTTTATAAGGAAATCTCCATATACTAGGAAATTACCGTATATTAGGAAATCTCCGTTTTACTAATATATTATAAGTGTTTATAATAATTTTTATTCTTTATAATAAATAATAAAGGTATAAATAACTAATATAAAAATATAATAACTACTTTATAATATAATATAAAAAATCTAGTATTTTATTATATTTATTATATAAATAAATAACTAAGGTTATTATTTTATACCTTAAAAGTATTAGTATAATATATTATTACCTTCGTATATAAGGCTCCGGCCCTCTAAGGCTAAGAATAATATAGACCTTTAAGACCTTATACGGATCCGTTACGGTCGGCGTTTCCAGACTTTACGGAAATAGGTAACACGGAAAGCCGAATATTAAACTAACTATAATACTTTCCGGATTTCCGAAAACACTCTTAAATACGTTATCTTCTAGCATATAGAATAACCCTCTCCTTAACTAGAAAGGTTACTACGTTTATAAGAAATTAAGTATTTAGAGAAGAGGTTTTCCTACTACTTAGTAAATAGTAATTTAATCACTTACTCTCTTCCCTACCTTCTAAATAATTTTATTATTAACCTATTATTATAAAACTACTACTATTCTAATCTGATTTAAACGCGCTTCTATATCTAATAATCCTATTATTTAAATCTCTATTACTAGATAATTAATTATCTTCCTAACCTTAAACTAATAGAAAGTGCTATCCGATTTTTATCTAGCACTTACATATATATATTATTTTTAGAAAGCTATTATAATAATAATATTAATATACTAGTATACTTTATATAGCTTAGAACTATCTTATATATATTCTAAAAAGAGGGAAAACTAGAAAACTTAGAGTAAAACTCTTCTTTTAAATATTACCTTAGCTTTAGGTTAAACCCTGCTTATACTCTATATTTTATATATTTAATAAGTTAGGTAATAATTAATAATTAAAAAGCTATTATTTCCTTTAAAATAAACTTTATAATAATAAAAGTATATATAAACTAAATTTAATATAAAATTTATATAGCTTACTTATTTTTCTAGCTATTATTATTATTATAAATTAAATCCTTATAATTAATTAAAATAGCTTTAAGAATTTAATTAATTAAAGCCTTATTAATATAGCTGAAAAATATATAAAGGTTTTACTATTTTATAATAAACCTTATAATAGCTAATTTTAAAAAATAGTTAAATTATTATAATAAAGCCGCGGATAAGTTTAAGAAAAGGGTTAAAAAAAGTATTATTATATTTACTTTTTAGCGTTTCCGCTCTTATTATTATAAAACTATAGTTAATATTAAAAAAGTAAGATAGGCGATAGATATAAAGTTTTAATTTATAAACTTTTAAAATTAGGAAATATATATATCTTTTACCTAGTCTTATACCGCTCTTATCTTAAGGTAAAGTTAACTTTACTTAAAATAAGATTTTTAATAAAAAAATAATATTATAGTTTTTTTTATAAGCTATAAGATAAGTAAACTTACTTTTTATATATAAAATAGCGGAATATTTATTATATTATAGCTTTATTATATAATATTTAATAATATATATAAATTACTAATATTTAAAATATTATTAAAGTTAAATTTTTAATATAAATAATTTAATATTAAAAATCTTTACTTATATTATTATATTTTTATTATAAATTTAGTTTATATTTATTATATTATAAATAATAATTATTAGGAAACTTTATTAAGTTTTTAAGTAATATTTTTTTATCTATAGATATATTATTAAAATTTTATTTAAAAACTTAATTTATTTAAAAAGCTTTCTTACCGCCTTATTATAAGGCTTATATTAATATTTTTTTCTAATAAAAATATAACTTTTATTAATTAAGTCTTTCTTTTCTTTAAAAATAATATAAAATTACTTTAAATTAAATTAAAGCTTATAAATAATATTTTAAAATATTATTATTAGGTAATTTCCTTATTATAAAAGCTTAGCTTTACTTATAAAATTTATAATTAATATTTATTATAATTACCTTAAGGCCTTAAACTTAAAATAAAATAATAATAAAGTTTAAGTAAATTATAAGCTATTATTTATATTACTTAAAAACTTATTTTTTAATAGTCTTTTTTAACGCTTTAGCTATAACTATAGCTTATATTAAAGAAATTCCGCTCCCCCTAAAGTTATTAAAAAAAATTATAGCTATAATAGCTAAAAAGATATTACTAACTAATAAAGTTAAAATAAAGGAGGCGCCTCCCTAATCCCTTTTAAACTTTATTACTTATTTAATAATTATTTATATAAAAATAAAAATATTTCCTAAAATAATCTTATTAATATTTACCTTAGCTTTTAATAAGATAATAAGTATAGTAAATTTTTAAATTTAAGATTATTATAATTTAGAGTAAAGCTATATTTTAAGTAAAAAATTTTCGCGGTTATAATTAACTTATATAATATTACCCTCCCTCTTAAAGTTACTTTAAGTATAGCTTACTATTATTATAAAGTAATAAAGGGAGCGGAGTCTGCTTATAATATAATAATAAGAAGTTTATATTTATATCGCTATAAGCGCGGAATTTATAAAATATATAAAAGTTATCTAAAAAGCTATTATAAATCCCTTACTTAGCTAAAAAAACGCCTCTTACTAAATTAAACGATATTAATAATATATTAAAATAAAAAGTAAATTAAATCTTTTAGTTTTATATTATAAGATAATACTATTAGCTGAAATATTAAGTTTATTAGTATAATTATAACTTAGATAAGATATAATATTTTATTAAAAAATTTTAATATATATTAATAGCTTTTAAAAAATTCTATAACTGCTTTTTAGCTATTATTAGCTTATTTATTAACTTTTAATAATAAATTAAAATAGCTATAGTAAATTATAATTATAAAAATAATAATTAAAATAATATTATAATTTTCCTTTATACTTTATTATATAATAAGCGTTATTAACCTTAATAAATATATTAAAACTTTTATTAAAAAGTAATATTATATATTAATATTTATAAGGATTTCTTTTAAATATTTTATAATAATTTCTAAGGATTTCTATTTATATTTCTATAATCTTTAGAAATCTTATTATAAAATTACTTAGAAAGACCTTAAAGGAAATTACTAAAAAATATAATTACTTTTTTACTAGAATTTTATTATACTCTTTCTTATCTTTATTAGTATATACCCTTATATATTTTACTAAGATTTCGCTTATAAGAGTTTTTCTTTTTTTTCTTTCTCCTTAGCTTAGAATCTTTATTTATAATACTAATATTATTATTTACTTAATATATTTCTAAGCTATAATAGTTTATAATATTATAATTTAATAAAAATTAGCTTTACTTTTAATATAAATTTAAAAGTAAACTTTTATAATTTATATTATTATATATATATTTTATAAATCCCGCGCTTATAGCGACGCGGATATAAACTACTTATTCTTATATTATAAGCGGACTCCGCTCTTTCTATTACCTCGTAGCGATAGCCTTAAGCCGCGCCCGGAGTAACTCCGGGGGAAAAGGTAACGCTATATAAGTTAATTATAACCGCGAAAATTTTTTACTTAGAATATAGCTTTATTCTAAATTATAGTAAACTTAAACTTAAAAATTTACTATATTTTTTACCTTATTAGAAGCTAAGGTAAATATTAGTAAGATTATTTTAAGGGATATTTTAGTTTTTATATAAGTAATTATTAAATAAGTAGCGGAGTCTAAGAGGGTCCGGGGAGGCGCCCCCCTTATTCTAACTTCGTTAATTAATAATATTTCCTTAGCTATTATAGCCGTAATTTCCTCTTTTTTTTATAGCTTTAAGGGAAGCGGAACTTTTTTAATATAAGCTATAATTATAGCTAGAGCGCTAAAGAAAATTATTAAAAAATAAGTTTTTAGGTAATATAAATATTAGCTTATAATTCGCTTTAATTTTATCGCTACTTCGCTCTAAGTTTAAAGCTTTAAAATAATTATAATAAATATTAATTATAAACTTTATAAGTAAAGCTAAGCTTTTATAATAAGGAAATTACCTAATAATAATATTATAGTAATATTTTAAGATATTATTTATAAATTTTAGTTTAATTTAAGGTAGCTTTATATTATTTTTAAAAAAAAGGTATACTTAATTAGCGGAGGTTATACTCTTATTATAAAAAAAATACTAGCGTAAGCCTTATAGTAAGGTAATAAGGAAGCTTTTTAGAAAAAAATTAAGTTATTAAATAAAATTTTAATAATATAACTATATATAAAAAAATACTATTTAAAAACTTAGTAAAGTTTCCTTATAATTATTATTAATAGCGTAATAAATATAAACTAAATTTATAATAAAAATATAATAATATAAATAAAGATTTTTAATACGGAACTTTATAAGCTAAAAGTCTAACCTTAGTAATATTTTAAATATTATTAGCTTAAATATATTATTAAATATTATATAGCGAAATTATAATATAGCTAATACTCCGCCTTTTTATACGCGGAAGGTAAGTTAGCTTACTTTATAGCGTATAGAAAAAAACTATATTATTACCCTCTTTATTAGGGGATTTACCTTAAGTAAAGTTAACTTTACCTTAAAATAAGAGTAGCGTAAGATTAAGCGAAAAATATTTATATTTCCTAACCCCGGAGATTTATAAATTAGAACTTCGTATATACCGCCCTTCCTCTCCTTTTAGCGTTAACCGGAGTCTAATAGTAGCTAAGGTAAAAACGCTAGAAAGTAAATATAGTAGCTCCGCCTCTAACTTTTTCTCTAAACTTATCCGTAGCTTCGCTATAATAATTAAGCCGCTTTTTAAAATTAGCTATTACGGGGTTTATTATAAGCTAATAAAACCTCTATATATTCCTTAATTATATTAATAAAGCTTTAATTAAATAGATTATTTAGGATATTATAATTAAGCGCGGAGATTCGGTTTATAATAACGATAACGCTTAAAAAAATAAATAGCTATATAAACTCCGTACTAAACCTAGACTACGTATACTTTTACTACCGTAAACTTTATTTTAAAGGAAATATTAGCTTTCTAATTACTTATTATTACTAGACTTATTTAAGGTATAAAGTACTAGGTATAAACTTAGTCCGGCCCTAAGCTAAGGTAACGCTTAAGAGGAGGGTTTTACTCCGAGTTCTCCGGTTTTTCCCACTTTTAAAATATATATAGGATAATTCTAAGCTATATTAGGCATACTAGCGTATAAATATTATTATTATTATTATTATATAATTTATATTTATATATTTTTACCTTTTATTATTATTTTAAATATTATTATTTTTTTTCCTTAATATATCTTATATAAGCTTTCTTTATAAAGAGTTTATAGGAATTATATTAAAATTTTTCTAATAGCGCTTAGTTATTATATAAAGTATATAGTTAATATAAAAGGGAGGCTTCTTTTTACTTTTTCTTCTTTTTAATAGCTTTAATTATAACTCTACTTTAGCTTATTTTAATAATTACTTCTTATAAAACTTTTATATTAATAATACTATATCTTAAACTATACTTTTAATTATTTTTTAATTACTAATAATTTTCTTTAAAAACGAATTTAAGAGAATTTTTAATAATCTAAAAAAGTCTTATTACTAATCTATCCTTTGTTTTATAGTAGTAACGCTTTAAAATATAGATTAAATAACAAATCGTTACTTAAAAAAATATTATAGAGGTTTACCTCTTTTCACCTCTCACCCATCGCGACGGATCGATACAAGCATTTGTTGTACACGCTATCATCTCAGTGTCGCAGCACAGGCTGTGGGGCAGAAGTTTACTATCTTGCAGCATTCGGCATTCTAGGAATCTGAGCCTTGGTCGGCGTCCGTGTAAGCCGTGTCATAATCTGTACCGGACGTTGCGGAACGTCTGTTCGCGCTCTTACGATTAAAACCCAGCTTTGCTCCAAGTGTTTTCCAGCCCCTGCTGTGTGCGGCGACAGCGCGTTGAAGGCCACCAGGAGATGTGTTGAAAGTGTACTCAGATGTCGGCGGTGTTGTAGGCGGAGTCATGGGTTCCAGTGGTGGCTGAGAATTACTGTCGCTGTCGTCGGTGAGACCTTCGAAATCATTTCGAGGGGGAACTCCGTTGGTGCGGACGGTGCTAATCTGCGACTGGTGCCGGGGCGAGGAAGCACTCTCTTCCCTCGAACCCGAGTAATGTAGGGGAGCGACCGACTGCAGGAACGGGACAAGGAGCGAGTCATTCATGAGCTCGTGGATGATCCTGCCCGACTCGTCCAGCTCAGACGGATGGGGAGGAGAGGGGTCGTGTGGAAGAGTGAGGAGACGGTCGCGAACCCGGGAGGGAATGTTAACCTCTCGTGGAGCGCACGGTACGATGTAGGTATGCAGGAGCCTGCGCCACCAGCCATGAAGTTGATCATAGATGTCCTCAGCAGGGGAACTGTCGGAAAGCTGGTTGTAGAGGTCGCGGTAGTGTTGCGAGTCAAGTGTGAACTCAAGCGTCTCCATGCAGTGGTTTTGTGAGAGGTAGGCCATGAATGCGCTTAGAGTCCACGGAGGTAGCGCAATGTCTAGAAGAATCTCCCGAAGGGTAGGCGGCTTCGCTGCGATGGTGTCCTGCGGGGTAGAGGTTGGATGCAATGACATGCACTTGGTGAGGCTGGAGTCGGAACCATCGAGAGCGGGACTTTTGGATCCTGGAGACCCTAATTGTGGTGACTGGACTTGGCGGTCCGAATTAAGACAGACCGAGGATGACCTTCGCGATTTTCGTCTTGAGTTAATCATGATCGAAGAAGGAACTCGCGATCTCGAATTTCCGTGATGGCAAGAACTTTTACTCGGAGTTCCGAATGAAAGTTGATGAAAGAGCCAGATTAGTCGTTAATAGGCCCAAATGACTCACCGGACCTTTCGTCGAAATGAGATAACAATCAGCTGAAGCTGAGGCTACAGACGACGTATCATAACCGGCTCATAAACAGTCCAATTGCGAAGAAGAGCGAAGGCTTGGAGCGACAAGTAGGAACTTCTCCGTAGCTGCGTCGAGACCGAGTTCTGGCGTCACCAAAGCGCGCGGTCAAATACCCGATTAGCAATCGCAGATGGCCGGTGCTCAGTACCTGGAAAGTACTAGGTAGGTAGGTAGGCAGGTGACCACTAGGCGGTGGGAGAAGAAGTCCCTAGTAAGTGCCGAAGTGCATGTGGCGCTCAGTAGGTACCTAGGTACCTACTTAAGTAGATAGGTACCTCCTAGGTAGTTGTCGGTAGTACTACTCCGTACCTACCTAGTCTAGTAGGGTTTCTATCAGGTATGTAGGTACCTGCTCCTAGGCATGTGCCTGCCTACTACCTCAGGTACCTAGGCATCTAGGTAGTTAGTATAAAGGTATGTGCCCATGGCCCGCATGGAGGATACTGTACTCCACCACCTAGGTACCCAGGTATTAAGGCGTACCTATCACTGAAAAGGGCTACTGTATGTATGACCGGAAACGTTTAGGAGCATTCATTCATCACCTACGGGGGCAAAACACGGGTAAAGTAGTGGGCAGGAATGGTGGCCTGCTTCGGAAGGCACGATTAGTACGGAGGACCGTGTTAAAAGTTGTTCAGGGGCACACAAGGTCTATTAGGCTACTAGCCGATACTGGCTCTAAATCTCACTTACGAGACATATATAATATATTTATAGGAAATGCCAAAGCATAACGGCAATCTACATAGGCGAGGGAGGAAATCTATATATAGGCTAGATAGAGAAAAAGGGGTATATTACGCAGGACGTATTATAAGGAAATAAGGTAATAGGAAGTAAGGTAAGTTTCGTTAGTATTTTTATTATAATATTTTAGATAGGAGCTTTAATAAACTCCTAATCGATATTAGAATAGTTTTAGGAAAAGATTAGGTTATACTTAATCTAATATTAAGTATAGAAAAAAAGGTATATATAAAATAAAAAAAGGAATATATATAAAGATAATTTATATATAAGTAAAATTTAAAATCTTTTTAATAAATAAAATATAAATAATTATTAAAAATTAAAAAAAATATATTTTTAATAATAATAATCTTTATTAACTCTTATATATATATTATAAAAGTTAACTAATATTAATTAATAGTTAAAATTTAGTTAATTATAAATTAGTAAAAAATAAAATAATTAACTTTAATAATAAACTTTTATAAAAATAACTATATAAAGGTAAATTATAATTAATTTTAAAAAGTTAATATAAAGTTATATAAAACTTTTTTTAAAACTTTTAAAAAAATTAACTTATATATTTTATAATATTAATCTAAAGCTAATTTAAATTATTACTTATAATTATAAGTACCCTTTTTAAAGATAAGATAGAATTCTTAGAATATTATAACTAGTTAACTTAGGAAGCTTTTAGATATATAAAAATCTTAAAATAATATTAAAATAAGTTTAACTTAAATTAATAAGATAATAAAATTCTAAAAAATTATAAAAATTAGAAAATAATTAAATTTATAATAATAAGATTTATTTTATTTATTAAAAGTAATAAATACCTTTTTAATTTTACTTTATTTAATATTTTTTAATAATATTTTAATAGCTAGAAAATAAAAATATAAGAAATAAAATAAGTTTTTATATAAAACCTTATTAGGAGCTTTTTTATTAAATATAATATCTATATTAGAAAGTTTAAAAAACTTATTTTAAAAAAACTTAAAAATTTTCTAAATTTAAATAAGCCCTTAATATAGCCGCTTTAAGTATTTAAGAAAACCTCTTTTAAACTTAAACTTATAATTTTTAAAAAATTATTTTTAGAAACTAAAATAAAAATAAATTAGAATATTACTAAACTTATAATATAATACTAATAAATATCTTAATAAAAACTAAGCTTAAATATTTAAAATTATTAAAATTTACCTAATATTTAAGCTTTATTATTAGAAACCTTTACTTAAGTTAAACTTATATAAGAACTTATAATATACTAATTTAAAAATCTAAAAGCTATTACCTTAAAAGCTTAATCCCTCTTAAATATTTAAATTAAGAATCTCTCTATAAATATAGCTAAGCTTAATATTAATAGCTAAGATAATTATTTAGATATTAGGATAGATTTATACCGATATTAAAAAGGATTATAATTAAAAACCCTTCGCTTTTAAGATAAATTAATACTTAATATTACTATATTTATTACCTTTCCCTTATTAAAATTTCCTAATATATATATTACTATAGATATTATTATTAAATTTATAAAAGTTTAGGATAAGAATATTTTATATATAAGAGAACTATATAACTTTTTAAATAATAAGATTTATATCTTAATAAATATTTATTATATTTTAGAGATTTATCTATTATATTTTTATATAATTCTTCTATATATTTTTTTAAGATAAGCTTAATATTATTATTTAAACTATATTAACTAATCCCTAATTTTTTATAATATATATTTCTAAATATAAAAATACTTTAATATAAATATTAATTACTTTTATTATTATATAAATTAAATAATAACTATATACTTATTTATACGCTTTTTATTCCTTAATAATAAGCTTTATAAAGTCTTATAAAAGTTATTTAATAAATTAAACTTTTATTAATATACTTTTAAACTTAATTATACTAGTAACGCTTTATTATAGATATCTTTTATTAATACTTATAAAGCTAACTTTTATAACTTTAAATAATTAGGGTCCCTATTCGTACTTAACGCTATAATATTATAAGAATTTAGTACTTTTTACTTTTTAGAGTTTAACTCTGCTAAGGGAATAACCCTAAACGCGGGGTTATAAGGCGGTCCGCCTCTTAGTCCGCTATTAATACTAATAATACTTAATAGCGGGACCTAGGGGCTTAACTAATTCTAATAGTACTTATATATAGGTAAAAGTTAATTTAATACCGCTATTAACTCTAATAACCTATTTATTAATATTTTTTAAACTTTAATAAATCTTATTTTAAAATCTATATATAAAAAACTTACTAAGGTAATCTTTATATAAGATTTTTACTTTATATAAGGTATTCTTAATATAATATTTACTAAGCTTTAATAACGCTAATAAGCCTCTAAGGATTTATTTAGCTTTTTTATTATTATCTCCCGCGCTATTTAGAAATTAGTTAAGGCCGCTTTTTATAAAATAATAAATAAGAAATTAGACTCCGCTTTTAAAGCTTTAACTTAAGCTAGTATAATTATAAACTTCGCCCTAAACTTTACTCCCCTTATAGCGCTCTTTAAATAGCTAGTTTTAGCAAAAATAAAAAAAAGATATTTATATTAATAAAGGATATTTTAATAGTTAATAGAGTTCTAGCGCCTACTTCCTAAAAAGTTATTTAGAAAGTTAATAAAGCTATAAGTTATTTTATAATAGTTACCGTATACTAACTTTTTAATAATAATCTTATTATTATATTTAACTTAAAATATAAAAATTTTACTTTTAAGAATAAATAAGTAGCTTAGGCTTTTAAAATAAAAGCTAAATATATATATTAAACTTATATTATTATTACTAAGGGTATTCGGACCTTTATAGCTAATTATAACTATAACGCGCTACTTAATATTATTAGGAAAATAAGTAAAGTTAATATAATTTAAGTAAAAGCGCTCTAACTTTAATATATTATTAGCGGAGAAGCTTCGTAAACTTATCTTATTATAAGCTTTAATAGCGTAAAGAATATAAATAAGCTTTACTTAAATAAAGTAATTATAAATATAAAGATAATTTATTATAAACTTTATAAGGACTCCGCACGCTTAAAGTAATATTATAAATATTTCTAATTAAAATATATTACTAAATATTACTAAAAGCCCCCTTAATATAAATATTACGTAGCTACTTTATATAATAGTAAAGAAGAAAACTACCTTATATAAAAAGGAGAAAGACCCCGCTATTATATTTTATATAAGGGTATATATTTTATATAGTTAAAAAACTACTTAGAGTTTTAAAAATAATAAAGCTATATTAAGTTTAGCTTTCTTAATAAACCTCGCCTTTTCTAATTATTATAAGCTGCTTAACTTCTAGCCCTTACTTAGCGGTAACTTTATAAAAATAGTAAAAGCTTTATTATAGTTTTTTTCAGAAAGTAAATATATTATAAATCCCTTAAAGATATATTTTAGCGATCCTCTTATAATATACTATTTACTTAAGTCTCCTTAAAAAGCTTCTAACTTAATAATACTTATAAAAGCTATAAGCTATATAATAAACTTTATAACTTATAACTAGCTTTATAATAATTCTAAGTAAAGTTTATATTAATAAACTTTATATAACTAAAGTAATTATAAATAATTATTCTTAATATTTAATTTTTATAAAAATTATAACCTTATTATAAAATATATAAAAGATTAATTACCTTATTTAGCTTACTTTATTTATTAAAAAAAGCTATAATATTATTACTATATAAGATTTTTAGCTTAATATATATAATCGCCTTTTATTTCCTAAACTTACTTTTTATCGCCTTATTTAAAATAAAAGTAAGGCCTTTCTTTATATATATAAATAATATAAAATTAATAACTAAGATTTTATTATAAAGCTTAACTTTATTAAAATTTCTTTTTATAATAAGCCCTAAGTGCTTATTATTTATTTCTTATTATTTAGAATATATACTAGACTTTTTTTACGCTTACCTCCTCCTCCTTTCTCTTTATACTCCGCCTCTGCCTCTACTCTGCTAATTATCCTTAGTAATTTAAACGCTTATTATTTTTTTTAGGACTTTTATAAATATACCTCTTTTTATTTTATAAAGCTTTTTTCCGCCTTTTACTAACTCCGCCTTAAACTTCTTACCCTTTTTTATAAGATTACCTAAAAAATATATAAGCGATAAGCTAATATTATTAACTTAATTTAAAATATACTTAATTATTTTCTTATATACCTTAGCTTAGATTTTAATTTTCTTAGCTTTAATTATATTTTTTAATTTATATTATTTATTATTTTTTTTTCTTAAATTTTACTTTAATATTATATTAGAAATATTTTAACTTTAATATCTTATAAGTAAAAATAAAAAATTACCTTTTATTTTCCGCTATTTAAGCGAAATTTATAATAAATATTAAGAAATTAATATTATAGCTATATAAGTAATTAAATATTATAACTAACTTAATAATTTTAAAATTACCTTAATAATATAATTTTTATTTATATTTATAATAAACCTTAAAAATTACTTTTATAATCTTAAATATAAAATATATTAAGTAATATTAGTAAATATAGCTAAATTTTAATTACTAATAAATATATTAAAATATTATAATATAATAAAAATTATTTATTAAAAAATAAAAAAGATAATTAAAGGTAATTTCTTATTTTTATAAATAGCGATTTTAATATTATATAACTTATAGCTTAATAAGTAAGACTTTATAGCTAAGCTTTTTTAAAGCTTATATTTACTTTTTCTTTTTAATAAGATATAAACTCCGCTTTTTAATTATCTTTCTCTAAAAAGTTAAAGCTTTTAGCTTATAAGTTTTTTCCGTATCTCCTAGAAAATACCTTATATTTTCCTATCTCTAACTCTTTCCCTTTAATAAATATTCCCTCCTAAGTTATTAAAAATAAAATCTAATTTACTATTTTTAATATTATATTATAGAAATTTACTAAGCTTAATAATATCTTTATTAGCTTCTTAAAAATTATAAATAACTTTTTATAATAGTCCTAACTAAGCTTTTTTAAAAATATATTACTTATAGATATTTCCTTACTTAGTATTAGATTTTTAATATTATAGTTTTTTAGAAAATATAAAAAAGCTTAAAAGTTTATTAAATTTTAAGTAGCTACCGCCTTATCTCTTTTTTTAATATTATAAGTAAGATTTTTAAAACCGTAATAATAAAGAAAATATCTTATATAGCGGAGTTTATAAAAATCTTATTATAAAGTTAAATAAGTAATTAGCTTAACTAGTTTACTAATAATATTTTACTTTTTCTAATAAAGTTTATTTATATTACTTATAGCTTTTAAGGCTTTACCTTTTTCTTAATATTAGATATAATAAGCGCCTTTAATTATATTTTATACTTTAAGCTAATAAAAATCTTTAACTTTTTTAGCTTCCTTAAATAAATTATAGCTTTTTTTTACTTTTACTTTTTTAACTATACTTCCCGCTTAAAAATTTATAGTAAATTATTAAACCTTTTTCTAATTTTTATTAAAGTTTTTTAAAGCTCCCCGCTCTCTCTAATATTATTTATCTTATATATCTTATCTTTTTCTAAGCGCTTAAAATAAATAACTAATATATTTATTATTATATTTATAAATAATATTAATATTTTTAATATTAAGTTTATTTTTACTTAAGTTTACTATTAGCTTAAATAAGCTTAGAGTATATATTATAACTAAGTAGCGGAGTATAAAATAACTTTTTAGCTATTTAAAAATAAGCTTTTTTACTTTATAAAAGCTTACTTTATTAATATAACTCCGCTAGTTTTTAATAAGAATATTATTTAACTTATATAAAAAGTATATATATTTAAAGTTTAGATTTATAATAAACTTTAATAAAAGCCGCACTTTTATTATCTTATAAAAAAGCTTACTTATTAATAGCTAGCCTTAACTAAGCTTATTTTATCTACTTAAAGCTTTTTATTTTTTTAAGTAAGAGAAATTTATATTAAAGTTATTAAGTTTATAATCGCTTTTAGCGCTATAATTTACTCCGCTTTAACTTTATTAGGTAAAAAACTTAAAAGCTTTATTCTCTAATAGCTAGCTATAATTTAGTTTAAATACCTTTATATTATCTTTAGGGTATATTAAATAACCTTTTCTTATTATATTAAGTTTAAAACCTTTATCTTTTTTATTAATATTTACTTATTTTACCGCGCCGCTTATAGCTATTAACTCCTTTATAATAAAAAGCTTATAGCTTATATCCGCTCCGCTTTTAAGAGAATTACTATATACCTCTACTAATATTATAAAAGTTAGCCCCGCTTTACTTATATCTTTTTTAAATCCCTCTAATCTTTTTTTATTATTTAAATACGGACTTTAGATATTATTTTCTAATCCCCTAAAACTCTAAAAGCTTATCTTTATAAAAAATAATAACTTTGCTAAAACTTTAAAAAAAGAAAGCTTTAAAAGTATAGCTAATCCTCTAAATACCTTACTAATTATTACGGCCGTGAAATACGTTAACTAAATAATAATATTAGCACTATAAATAAAGATTCTAAGCTAAGGAGAAGGGAAAGAAAGGAGGAAAATTTCCGTAAGCGAAATCTTAGTAAAATATATAAAGGTATATGCTAGTAGAGATAGGAGAGGGTAAGGGGAAATCTTAGTAAAAAGTTAACTCTATTTCCGGGTAATTTCCTATTAAGGTTTTCCTAAGGATTTTACGATAAGGTTTCTAAGGTTATATAACTATAGTCGGAAATCCTCGGAAATTATTATAAAATATTTAGAGGAAATCCTTATAATTACTAGCGCGTAAATATAACTATAGTCGGAAATCTTTAGAAATTACTATAAAATATTTAAAGGAAATCCCTATAATTACTAGCGTATAATATTACCCCCTAACGAAGGTTTTAATATACTTATTAAGACTAGTAATAGCGATTACGTAGCTAGGTGCCCGGGGAAATAGCCGTATTATCTTAGTTATCGTTCTAATATTTATAATCCGCGGCGGCGGCTTTAACTTAATATTAAAGATTAATAAGCGGACCGGTAATATCCGGAAAATAGTTATAGAATTCCTTAAAAGCTATAAGCGTATAACGGAAATTCTTAGCTAAGTATTATATCTTATCTAAATTATAACTATACTAGTAGACTTAATATTCTAACCGATAACGCTATTTAGTAACTTAAGACTAAAAAATTTACTTAACTTTTTATTTTAATATATTATTAATATCTTCTAGCTTAGCGGGAGATATCTCCTACCTTAGTAGCGGATTTATAGTAGCTTTCCGAAAGCGGTTAATATAAAATAAGTTCGTTATCTAATAGCTATCTAGTAAGTTAAGGATATAGCTATAGCTTTATTCCTCGATAACCGTAAAAGGTCCTAATTATTATATATCTAAGTATATTATAAGTACGGTTATAAAAAAGCCCTTATAGCTAAGGAATACCTTATCGCTAACTACGAAGTTTGCTAGGCGATATTTCCTATTTACTTATATTTCCTACTTACGGCGAGCTTTCTTAGTAGCGTTTCGAGCTTATTATTATATTTCCTACGCGCGGGCGACGAGTTTACGGGCTATAGTAATTAGCCCTAAAGTAGTTAAGGGACTTAGGGGACTAGCTATTAAGAGGGGGTTTTATATATCTTTACTAAGAGCGACTATAAGTAGTGCTATATTAATCGAAATATACTATAAGGAGTTATATACGAAATCTAATACGGGAAAGAAGGTATTCTAATTATCCTAACGCTTATTTATATAAAACCGTAGCCTCTAGTTTAGGTACTAATTAGTTACCTCTACGCTATTTTATATTTATAAGTATAAGGTATTATTATAGCGATATTTAATATTAGTTAACTAATTAATTTTACTAAGAAATCTTAAGATAAATAGGCCGGCGTTATCGGTAATTTATATATCTAATATACCGAAAAGATAATAGAGGTATTAGAAATAGTATCCGGCAAATACCTTTATTATATCGTTCTTCTTACTTAGTAATATAGCGATAATCCGGCTTAGCTTATAGATAAAGGTTTAAATATAATTATACTTAAAGCGGTCTTTTAGTATAGCTTTCTTATTATAAGCTATATACTCTTATACGGAAATTAGAATAGGTAAAAGGTATAGTAAGTTTAAAGTCTTATCCTTTAGGGTCTTATTCCTCTAATACTTATAATAGTTATAAATATATCGATAGATATCTTACTTTATTCTAGGCTAGTAATAATCTCGCTAAAATATTTAAGTAATTTTATTCTAATTACTATAAGCGAAAATAGCTAGCTTATATATATTTTAAATTAGGGTAATATAAAGAAAAAGCTACTTTTAATTATTTTATTTAGGAATAACTAGGAGGTTACTATAGAATCTAAGATCCTAGCTTATATTCTCCTCTTAGATTAATTATACTAACTTTACTCCTAATAGGGTAAAGTTTTCTCCGAGGCGGACTAAGGTAATTATAAAGGTTAGGGTTAGGACTTTAAATCTAAGGCTTTCCGGAGGAATTATTATAAGCGTCCTTTCCTCTCTTTTATAAGCTTTTATAGTTAGAAGCTTAGCTATTTTATATAAAAGGATATTAATAGCTATATTTAATTAGCTAAGTTAATATAAAAAATAGATATTAAACTAAATAAGGAAATCGGATTATTAAACTTAGTAAATAGAGAGTAGTTTTTTCGTTATAAAGTAAACTAAGGCCTTATAGTTTATAATTATATTAAACTTCTAACTAAGTAATTTTAAGTAGAAGTGCTCGAGGCTTTATATAATAATAAGAAATTTGCAGTTTTAGATTAGGTACGTATATTTAGCTAGGTTTATCGTTTTAGAGAAAAAGCTTATTAGCTTTTACGCTTAATTATCTTACTATTATTAAAATATACTAGCGGTAGCGTTCCGAAAAGTATTAGTTTTAAGCTAGGTTAGGAGTTTAGGATAGAAGAAAATAAATACTAGGGCTTACGTAGCTAATTCCTTTATCTTATTAAAGGCCTTTTTCTATTTCGGTCCGAGCTTAAAAATAATATTTTTCTTTAGGAGATAGTTTAGAGGTTTTACGGTAATATTAATATAGTAATAGAAGATTTAGATAAAGTTATATAATTTTACGAATAAATAGATAGCTTTATAATCTTAAAAATCTTTAAATTTTTAGTTTTAGATTACTTATACTTTATAAAAGTTTACGCTTATTCCTTAGCCTATATATAATATTAT
Source organism: Ophiocordyceps camponoti-saundersi (nom. inval.) (assembly GCA_003339415.1). Lineage (NCBI taxonomy): Eukaryota > Fungi > Ascomycota > Sordariomycetes > Hypocreales > Ophiocordycipitaceae > Ophiocordyceps > Ophiocordyceps camponoti-saundersi. The sequence goes on from PDHQ01000123.1 coordinate 64,629, forward strand.
ATTAAGGTAGTTAATATTAGTAATATTAAACCTCGATTTTTAGATATCCCCTTATAAGTTCGCTTAATATAGGCGCTAGATTACTTCTTAGTACTTCTCTTAGTATTCCTTTTCTTCGCTATTTAAGTAAATTAATATATTATTAGCGTATATACTTATATAGCAGTTAAGGAGATTATAAAATTAAGCGTTAATAAAGTTTTAGAATTACGTAAATCTTATTTTAAGGCTAAACGGAAAAATAAGCTAACGGAATATACTAAACTTTATATAGAAAGCTATAAGGTACTTAAAATTAGGGTTAAAACGGAGATAGTAAAATACTTAAATAACGTCGATTTTCGAGAACTATTTCGCCTCCTAGTAGCTAAACGCGGTACTTTCTAAAAAAGGAGCGAGCGAGATCTAACTTTTTAAGTAATTATTTATTTATTAATAGTTAATATAGAAATATCGGGCCGTTAAGTACGGCTTTAAGGCGAAGAGAATAAAAGTAGCGTAAGGGCTAATATCTAGCTTAATAAAACTAATTTTAAGTAAGTAGTTAATAGTCTCCTTTTCTAAGGGTAAGTATTTTACTAATATTTTATAAGAAAAGGGTTTTACTAAGTTTAAGGGCTTTTTAAGTTTTAGGGTTATATTATAGCTAAGCTAGGGATAAGCTAAAATATAAGCTTTCTTCTTATTAAAAAATCCTTTAAAATACGTAAAAGCTAGAGGAATTATATTATATATATAAGTAATATATTTAAGTTTTTTACTTTAAGGGAATAAGATTTCCTATCTTATATATATATAGCTAGCTAAGCTTAGCTTTATAATTATAGTTAGGTTATTATTATTATTTTCTAACTTTATAGGTATCTAAAATATTAATAAGGTTATTTTTTCCTATTATATATAGCAAGAGTTTTATTAAACTTAATAGATAAGTTACTTTCTTAGAGTATTTTTATTTATATTATCGGTATCTTAGTTATCCTTAGTTAAGGTTTAAGCTAGCTTCTTTTTTTTCGCGGGCTATACGAAGTCCTTTTTCCTTTATAAGCGTTAGAGGATCTAATACTTACGCTTATCCTAATAGAGAAAGCAGTTCCGGCGCTTAGTATCTACTTAAATAGCTAGGTTTAGATTTCTATTAAAAAGGGGCTTTTTAGGTAATAAGATCGAGGGCGAGTATTTAGCGAGGGCTAATAGGTTATTTAGCTAAACTAGTTTCCGGGCCGCGTAGTTAGGTAATAACCTTTTCTCCGCTATTTAAAATAAGCTAATAAAGAGATCTTAAGCGTAGTTAGTTACCTAGCAGATTTCTTATAGAAAATACTATCTATTAATTACTAAGGTAATAATTAAGTACTTATAAACTAAGCTAGCTTAATAGCCTTAGAAATTAATAAGGGGGATAAGATAAATAAGGATAAGCTTAGCGCTTAAGCGCTTTACTACTTACTTTATAAAATAATAACTAACTAAGAAACGGGCGTCTACTCCGGTATTATATAAGGTAAAGGTATAAAAAGCTATATTATTAATTTAAACTTAACTATTAATAGTAAATAACTCTCCTACTTTCTATCTTATACGCGATATTTTTAGGATTATTAAAAAGCCTTATAATAGTCCTATTCTTTTCCTAAATTAGAGTTATCTAACTAAATAAAGTTAGGTAAAGGCGTTTAAACTTTACGAACTCTCCCTATTTTCTATTAGTTAGGGTAGTTCTTAGCTATATAGCCTTTCTTTTTATAAATAAAATAAGTGCTATTTTCCTAATAGACTTTCTTCTCGCTTTTACTAAAAGCTTAGCCTTTTTAGTAAGAGGTTATAATTATAATCGTAATCTTCTTCTATTTTTCCGAGGTAACCTTCTTATTTACCTAGCTTTTATAAGAAAACTCCTAGTAAGTTAACTCCTTTTTCTAGTAAAATATAGCGTTTTTTATATACTTATAGAATTCCTTATATATTATATATAAATTTTTAACCTTTATAAGAAAGCTTAGGTTAAGATTACCGGTAAATAATCCTAAAGCGTATACTTAATTTAAATTAGAGGAACTTAGGTCTTAGCTATAAAGTAATTAAACTCCGCGAGGAACTCCTAAATTTCCTACTTACCTATTAATAAGAAATTTAGTTTATAAAGTTAGTTTATAGCTTTAGTAAATTCGTTAAGATTTCTATAAGTAAATTCTAAATATTAGACTATCTTAGCTAATTTAGAAAAAAGGCGTTTCTTTAAGTTATATCGAGTTTCTAAAAGTTTACGGGCCTTCCCTTCTAATATACGGAATAATATATTTATCCGGTCCTACTTATTTCGAAAAATTATCTTATCGGACTTTATCTTATCTTTTAGGTTTATAAGAAAAGTATTAAAATCCTTTTTCTTACCTAAAAACTTACTTACCTCCTTATAGCGAATTTTCGTAAAATTAGAATAGGAGGGGTTCGGCTATCTTACCGGGGCTACTAGCGTAAAAGTATCCTAAGCGGCCTTTTTAGTTAGGACGAATATTTTTTTATTTATACTAAATATAGTTAATATTTCTTAATAAATCTTTTCCGCGTTTAAGTTTTAGTTTTTCTAAGTTAACTAATTTTAGAGTTTTATAATTTACGCTTATAATTACGTTATCTTTATACGCTACTCTTATAATATAATTATATTAATAATATTTTAGGAAAAGGTAGCTATTATTATAGTTTAGTTTTCGCTAATATCTTATTTTATTATAAGGTTAAGTATCTCTAAGGTAAGTTTCCTTAATTACTTAAGAGTCTAATTAGGGGCTTCGGATATATATTTTAAAGCTAGTTATAGTTTAAGTCTTAGTTATATATAAGTTCTTTTCTATCTTATATAGGGATATAAAAGTAAGGTGCGGATTTCTTAATCGCTCGCTAGCGAATTTAAGCTTAGAATAATATTATAGTTATAAAATATATTAACTAAATAATAATATTAGCACTATAAATAAAGATTTTAAGCTAAGGAGAAGGGAAAGAAAGGAGGAAAATTTCTATAAGCGAAATCTTAGTAAAATATATAAAGGCACGTGCTAGTAAAGATAGGAGAGGGTAAGGGGAAATCCTAGTAAAAGGTTAACTCTATTTTTAGGTAATTTCCTACTAAGGTTTTCCTAAGGATTTTATAATAAGGTTTCTAAGGTTATATAACTATAGTTAGAAATCCTCGGAAATTACCGTAAAATATTTAAAGGAAATCCTTATAATTGCTAGCGCGTAAACGTAACTATAGTTAGAAATCTTCGGAAATTACCGTAAAATATCTAGAGGAAATCCCTATAATTACTAGCGCGTAATACTAATAAACTACCTTAACTAAAACTTAATAATATTTTATAAATTTATTAAAGCTTTCTAAAATTCCTAAATAGCGCCTTAACTTAGCTTTATAATAATAAAATTAGCCTTAATAAGTTTTTTATATTTATAATATTCTTATAATTATAACCTTTTATTATTTTTATAATAATAAGGAAAATAAGATAGTAGCTTACTTTACCTTATATTATAAACTAACTACTTATAAGAGAACGCTTTTATTAGTATTTCTTATAAGTTTAATTTAAAATTATAAGGATTTTAATAAAGCTTTTAGCTATAAGGCTATTATAAGCCCTCTTACTTTATAATTTATCCGCTTATAACGCCTTTATTAATTTAACTTTTTTTTATTATTTTATAATATTTAAATATATTAAGAACTTTAAATATAAAGTTTAAGCGTAAAAGTTAGTTTTTAATATTTTCGCTATATAATTATTATTATTTACTTACCTTATATTTTACTCTTAACTTTGCTCCTTACTCCGCTTAGCTTTACTTAGCCCGCTTAGCTTTCTTACTTTTTTTCCTACCTTATTTTTTACTTTATTTTCCGCGCTTAATAATACTTTTAACTTTTATAAGCTTATTTTTTAAGCTATTATTATCGCTTTTTACCGTACGCTTAAATATTATTAATATAAACTTTATAAAAGATAATTTTAATATTTAAATAAAATCTAGCTTAAGCTTTAATTTTTTCTTTATTACCTTTTTAGCCTTTATCTTCTTTATTTCTTATTTTCTTTTACTTTTCTTTATATTATTTACCTCCTCCGCTCCGCCCGCCCCCTTAACTTTATTCGCCTTTTTTTTATTTTCTCTAACTATTATTTACTTTAATTTACTTTTTAATATTAATATAATAAAAATTAGCGTTTAAGCTATTATTTTATTTTTTATTTTTAGCTCCGCTTTTAGCTTTAGCTTTAGCTTTAGTAAATTTAAGTTTAAAATATATTTAATTTTAATAATATTTTTTAAAGTATATTTAAATTAGTTAACTTTAATATAATTTATTATTTTTTAATTAATATTATTTTATATTTAGTTAAAATTATATATTATATTATATATAATAAATTAAAAGTTTTATATTTTTAAGTATATTTTTAATTAAAACTCTTATAAAAATAATATAATAAGGTTTTTTAAGCTAATAATAATAATTATTATTATTATTATTATAAGTATTTTTACTACCGCCGCTATTATTTTTTTTACCTCCGCTATAAACTTCGCTATTATCGCTATAATTATTATTATTTAAATTAGCGCCTTCGCCCTTACGCCCCCTATTACCGCTTTTACTTTCTCCTTTATATTTATTATTATTATTACCTCTGCTTATAATCTAACTATTATATTTATTACCGCCGCTATTATTATTATCGCTTTACCCTTTTCCTTACCTCCTATTTTATTTATACTAATAATTATCTATTTACTAAGTATTTTAAGATAAATTAATATTAATATATAAGATTTCTAAGAAAGAGCGTTAATAATTATAATAATAAAAATAATATAAAGGTAGCCGCTAAAATAGCTAACCTTACTAAGGCGCTTAGTTAAAATATTATTATTATTTTACTAAGTTAAAGCTTTAATATCTTATTTCGCTTTTATATATTATATAAATTAACTTAAATTTTTTCTTATTATTTATTATTAGCTATATTTAAAACTTTTTTTATTTTATATTATTTTATATTTACTAATAAGCTACTTAGCTATCTTCCTTTACTAATATATTACGCTATTTCCGTTATAGTAATATATAACTCCTTTTAATATATTTATAACTTAGTTAATATTTTAAGCTTTAACTTTAACTCCGCCCTTAACTTTTAATTTTACTTACTTCTTAATATTTATACTAAGTTTTAATATAATTAAAATAATTAGCTAATTATAAGCTTATATATTTTATTAGCTTTATATATAGCTAATATTATGTAATATTATTTATTTTATTATTTTTAATATAAGATTTTATAATTAGCTAGCTAAGCTATATATATAATATAAAAAAAGTTATAAAGCTTATTATAAATAGTTTTAAATATATTTATTATTATTATTTTATTAGTAAAGCTATATAACTTTTATTACCTTCCTTTTATTATAAAAGTTAAAAAAAAAGGTTAAAAAAAAGAGGTTAGAAACGTACCTTTTTCTAAAAATAATAAAAAAAAGAAAAAGAGAAAAGGAAAAAGGAGGCAAAAAGAAAAAAATATAGCCCCCCCCCTCTTATTACTAATAAATAATAAAGCAGCTACTTTACTACTTTACCTTACCCCCCCTTAGACTTTCCTTCCTTTACCCTGCGCTATACCGCCTTATTTTATACCGCCTTATACCGCCTTATATCGCCCCGTACCGCCCCGCGCTACGCTATACCACCCCGCGCCTTATAAACTTTCTTTTTCTCCGCACTCCCCTCCTTACCTTATTTTTCTTATATTATTTAAGATTACCCCTAGGTAATAAGCTTATTATATTATATTACTACTAGCTATTATTATATTTTTATATAAGCGTATAATAAGCTTTTCTTTTATAGTTAAGGGGTTTTACTTTATTTTAAAGGATTTTTCCTACTTATTATATTATTATTAGAATACATATATTACTAGCTGCTTAGGAATATAATACGCGTCGCAGAGATTACTATCTCTATATAAATAAAGCAGGAGGTTAGAGGCACGTATAAAGAGGAGTCGAACTTAAAATAATACCGATCCGAGATTAGTATAATATTAATATAATATATATTATTAATACGATAAGAATCGAGGGTAGGAGGGAGTATAGCCGGATATATATATAATACGTTAATCTTTTCCGTATTTTTATTTAAGTAAGAAGTTATAAATAGAGTTATTAAATTAATTATCTATAACTCCTTCTACTAGAGTATATTAGATAGGAGACGTAATATTTTTTTAGCTATATAATCTAGTAAAAATACCTAAACTTTATTAATTAAGTTAATATATATATATATAAAGTTCCTTATAGCTATTAACTTATATATTATAATAAAAGCGAAACGTAATATTAGCCTCCTATTTAGCTTAGGAAGGATACCTAACTAATACTAATTAGTAATAAGGCTAGGTTATTTTTATAATAATTATCTTTTATTACTTAAAATATAATCGGATTTAAAAAAGTAATCCTAATAGTAGCGATTATTAAAATACTAATATATTAGAAGCTATAATTATTATTTTAATAAGTTACGGATATATTTTAATTAGTATCTAGTTAGTATTTAATAATTCGGATATCCTAATACCTAGTAATAACTTATTATAAGTTAATATCGTTTATTTATTCTTTCTTTTCGGATTTAATTTATAGTTTATAAAACCTTACTTCGATTTCGACTTAGAGTTATATTAATTTTAGATTAATCTTAATAATTACTTAGTATATTTTATTTTATAATATTTTATAAAAGTTAAAAAAGAATCTTTTATAAAGGAATTAATTTAGTAAAATATAAAAGATAAAAATAATAAAAAGGAAAAATAAAAATAATAAAAATAAAAAAGAAACTTTAGGACCGGAGTCCCCTAATATTACCCCTAGCGCGGACGCTAAAAAGGACGCGCCTCTCGCTAAGCTTAAAGTATAGGGCGAGCGATATTAGCGTATTAATAATATTAGTTAGATATTAACTCGAACTTAAATAAAGATTATATTATTATTAAACTTACTTTAATATACTAATTTTTATATAAAAGTATATTATCGCTTATAAAAATAGCTAAAGCTTAAGCTAAGGCCGCTATTATAAGGATTATTTACTAAGTTAATATTAACTTATATAATATCTAAATTTAGAAAATAAGCTATATATATATTATTATAATAAATATTTACTTTTACGTAAGTATAATAAGCTATCGCTAGCTAAAATACTTATTTCTAATAAGCGTTAATAGCTAGCTCCTATTTACTTATATAATTAATATAATTTTAATAAGGGGGCACCTTTTTTACGTCGCCGCGTTTAATTTAGTTACGCCGCGCTTAAGATAATAGCGTAGGCGGCGGCGTAGACGCGAAAAAACTATAGTTTTTAGGTTACGCGTAACGGGGCGTAATCGAAGTTACCGCGTTTATAGGCGATAGCGTCTTAGCGCGTAAGCGGAACGAAATAGCTAATATAACGCTTAGAGCGCGGGCTACTAAAAGAGTAAGTAATAGACGCGTATATTAAAAAAGAGCTAAGTTTAGAAATATATTAATATTTAATATAATTTTAATTTATAGCTAACTTAAGGTTAAGTTAAGATTAATATATTTTTTATATACTAATATATTATTTTATATAGCGTATTATTATTATTAATATCGGCCTTTAACTTAGGGCTTAAAATAATAATATAATAGCTATATAGCGTAATAAGAATATAAGGGTATTACTTAGGTATAAATATAATCCTACCTTAAAATTAGTATAAATCTTTATTATACTTAGCTTAAAATTAACTTAAATTTACCTTTAGTACGCGATAATAACGATAATAATAATAATAATAATTAACGTAAAGGAGAAGGGAAAAAAGGGAATATAAAGCTTAGGCGCGGGGTAATTTATAGGTAAGGTTACTATTAGACTTGCATAAGAATAACTAAAATCTATATAAGTATAGAATAAAATCTATATATACTTAAGATAGGGGGAAAAGGGGTATATTATATAGGACGTGTTAAAGGGACTTAGGTAATAAGAAGTAAGGTAAGTCTTAATTATATTTTTATTATAGTATTTTAGATAAGAGCTTTAATAGACTTCTAGTTAATATCGGATTAGTTTCGGAAAAAGATTAGATTATACTCGATCTAATATCGAGTATAGAAGAAAAGAGTATATATAAGGATATTTTATATATAAATAAACGTAGAATTCCCTTTATTTTAGAGAAGATATAAACGAATATTATAAACTAGAAGAATTATATTTTTAATATTAATAATTACTATTAACTCCTATATATATATTATAAAGGCTAATTAATATTAATTAGTAATTAAAATTTAGTTAACTATAGATTAGTAAAGATAGAATAATTAACCTTAATAGTAAACTCTTATAAAAGTAACTATATAGAGGTAAGCTATAATCGATTAAAGAGTTAATAAAGGGCTATATAGGACCCTTTTTAAAACTTTTAAAAAAGCTAACCCGAATATTTTATAATATCTATCTAAAGCTAGTTCGAAAATTTACTTATAATTATAAATACCTCTCCTAAAAATAAAATAAAACTTCTTAAATATTATAACTAGCTAACTTAGGAAATATTTAGATATATTAAGATCTTAAAATAATATTAGAATTAGTTTAACTTAAATTACTAGGATAATAATATACTAGAAGATTATAAGAACGTAGAGATAATTAAATTAGCGATAGCGAGATTTATCTTATTTATCGAAAATAATAAGTAATTTTTTAGTCTCGCTTTATTTAACCTTTTCTAACGATATTTTAACGGCTAGAAAACGAAGATATAGGAAATAGGACGAGTATTTATAAGAGACCTTACCTAAAGCTTTCTTATAAGATAAGGAATTTATATTAGCAGATCTAAAAAACCTACCTTAAAGAAACTTAAAAAATTTCTAAATATAGATAAACCTCCTATATAGCTAGCCTAAATATATAATAAAACCTTTTTTAAACTAAAACTTATAATCCTTATTAGATTAATATTAGAAATTAAGATAGAAACCTAAATTACTACCGTACCTACCTTATAATAGTAGATAGTACCCTAACTAGGGCCTAGCTTAAATATTAGGGATATTTAAATTTAAATTATCTCTAACCCTTAGGTATTATAACTAAATATATTATCTTAAAACCTATTAATTTAACTTACTTAATAACTAATACTATACCGATTTTAGGACCCTTAAGCTACTATTTAAAAAATATAGTCCTTACTAAATATACCTATTAAAGAACTATTAGTAAATATAGCTAAACTTAATATTAATAGCTAAAATCCTTATTTAGATATTAATATAAAACTTTATCGATATCGATAAGAACTCTTATTAAAAATACCTTAACTTTAGAATAAACTTATACCGGACGCTTCTATTTTCTTTATACTACCCCTAATTAAATTTCCTAATATATATATTAATTTAGAAATAATTACTTAATTTACTAAAATTTAAGATAAAAATATTATATACTTAAGCAAACTTTATAATCTTTTAAATAATAAAGTTTATATTTTTATAAATACTTACTTTATATTAGAAATTACCCTCCTAGCGTAGTAGTTAAGCGTTTAGAAATATTAGTCTCCTATAAGAGAGGTAGTCGGTTCGAATCCGGCGGAGGGCACGGGTATTTTTTACCCTAACTATATAGCCGGGGTACGGTCCGACCCCGGCATAACCCCGGCAGGAGTAGTAACCCTGCCGGGCTCCTTTCCTCCCTTAGCAGGAGTAGTAACCTAGCCGAGGCTTAGGTAAGGCACGGGAGGTAAGGGTATAGTTAGATAATATAAGTTATTAGAGGAATAGGTCCTTTTTAATAGCGACTATAATTTAGTAATAAAGTACGATTATAAAGTTAAGAAAAAACTATCTTCGCTATAGTATTTACTAATATATATACCGGAATTACTTAGAACTTAAATAAAACGTGCGATAAGAAGTATAGGTACCTCTCGCTTAGGATTAGCGTAATTTCGGATACTTCCTATAATAATTAAGCTTTCCGATATAACGAAGTTAGCTTATAAGCTAGCTGAATATATTAAGTAAGGGGTTTTTCCCTAAGCACTCCGGTTTTTCCTCTCTATTAAACGATTATATACTTAGATACTTATATAAGTTACTAGAGTAATATAATATATATATATATATATTAGAAATTTACCTATTTTATTTTTATATAATTTTTCTATATATTTTTTTAAGCTAAGTAAGATAATATTATCTTAATTATATTAACTAATTTTCTACTTTCTATATATATATATATTATATTACTCTAGTAACTTATATAAATATTTAAGTATATAATTATTTAATAGAGAGGAAAAACTAAAGTGCTTTAGGGAAAAACCCTTTACTTAATATATTCGGCTAGCTTATAAGCTAATTACGTTATATTAGAAAGCTTAATCGTTATAAGAAGTATCTAAAGTTATACTAGTCTTAAGCGAGAGGTACCTATATTTCTTATTATATATCTTATCTAAGTTCTAAGTAATTCTAATACGTATATTAGCAGATACTATAGCGAAGATATTACTTTATAATTATACTTTATTACTAGATTATAATTACTATTAAAAGGGACCTATTCTTTTAATAATTTATATTATCTAACTAATTATACCCTTACCCCGCGCCCTACCTTACCTAAGCCTTAGCCGGGTTACTACTCTTACCGAGGGAGGAAAGGAGCCCGGCAGGGTTACTACTCCTGCCGGGGTTATGCCGGGGTCGGACCGTACCCTAGCTATATAGTTAGGGTAAAAAATACCTATACCCTCCGCCGGATTTAAACCGACTACCTCTTTTATAGGAGACTAATATCTTTAAACGCTTAACTACTACGCTAAGAGGGCTTTCTACTTTTTATAATATATATTTTTAAATATAGAAGTATTTTAATATAAATATTAACTATTTTTATTATTATATAAATTAAATATTTACTACTTACTAGATAGTTTAGACTTCGTACCTTAAAAATAAATTATATAAAGTCTTATAGAAACTTTTTAATAAATTAGATTTCTATTAGTATACTCTTAGTTCCGATTATATTAATAACGCCCTTTTATAAATAACCTTTATTAACGCTTATTAAGGCGTCCTTAAATTAGAATTTATATTTTTTAAACTTATAAAAGATACGGAAATACTTATATCTAACTTTTATTCTTTTTTAGAAATAGCCCTAACTTATTAATCTAATAGCTTATAATATATTTAAAGCTCTTACTTATTACTATCTCCTCCTAATACTTTAAACCCCGATATTTTTTACCTTAATCGCCGATATTAGAAAACTATTAACTAGCCCTCGAACCGATATTATAATAATAGCGGAAATAACTTTACTTATAATCTAAGGGCTAATATTTTATAAAACCGTAAGTATTTTATTTATAGTAAGATTAAATATTAGTTCTCTAAATATATAGAAAAGGAATATAAAATATTTAGATATTCGTTTTTAGCTTATTATACTTTTACTAATATAAAGGTTAATTTCGACGCTTATCTTATAGATTTCGAAAAAATAAAAAGAGTACTAAAGGAAAATAGCGATAACGGATAAATACTTTTATCTTATAAACTTACTAAAACTCTATACTATACTTTATCGTTTATATAATTAACTTAAGTATTTTATATACCTTAAATTATAAAATTAACGGAAAACTTACTATTAATATTACTTTAAGTAGCTAAAATATTATATTAGTTAGTATATATATATTTCCTAATAGGAGATAACCCCTATAAGCCTACGCTTATTATAGCTCCCGCTATTTATTTTACCTTAATAGATTACTATTTTTAGATAATATTTTAAGATATTCTAATCGATACTAATATAATATCTATATCGATATCGGGTTAATCTTAATTTAAAATATTATAGCTTTTTATACCCTTACTATCCCTTAATAAGTTTACCGCTAGCTAAGTATCTATTAAATTTAGTAAAAGTTAAACTATTACCTTTTTTAGCTCTATTTAAGTTATAACCTTAGTAGGTAAGATTATATTCTATATTTTACCTATTTAAACCCTATTCCTCTTATACCTAGTAAATATAGATTAACTAAGGATATTTTTCCGTAATATTTTAAATTACTTTATTTACGGTATAACTAAGATCCTTATTATATATAAATAAAGTTATCCTTAGTTCTTCTTTTTACTCTTAGAAGAAATAATATTATATCTTATTAAGTAAAAGATATACTAAATTTATAGATAATTTAAGTACCTTAGCATATCCTATTTATACTAATTACTTACTTAGGCCGGATATAATACCGATATCTAAGCTATTAAAGCTATATCTAAGGTTTATTATTAATATTAATTAAATAGCTTTACGCCCTAATAGTTTAAATTTAAGCTAAAAGATAATTATAATTTTAATTTTAAAGTTATCGTAGATATTTTTTATATTAACTAATAAGCTATCCTATACGCTATCGATTAAGCTATAGTTTTCTAAGCTACTTAGTTTCTCCTATCTCTCTTTATAAAAAATACTTAGAATACCTTTTATATAATCTAAATTAATACTTACTTTAAACCCCCTAATATTATTCGTTATAATACTAGAAAAAACTTCGATTTTTAGGAGTTCCGTTCTAAGGCCGCTACCTTAGGTATTATATATACCTAAGTTCTTATCGAGGTATATTAGTTAGTTAAGAAAGTTAAATAATATTATACCCCTTTTTAATACTATTAGTTAGCCTTCGTAATGCGTATACGGGAGTTAATAGCAATTACTAGTACTAAAGGTATAATTCTTCTAGTTTATAATATTTATTTATATCTTTTCTAAAACGAAGGGAATTCTATTTTTACTTATATATAAAATATCCTTATATATACTCTCTTCTTCTATACTTAATATTAGATTAAGTATAATCTAATCTCTTCCCGAAACTAATTTAATATTAACTAGGAGTTTATTAAAGCTCCTATCTAAAATACTATAATAAAAATATAATTGAAATTTACCTTACTTTTTATTACCTAAGTCCCTTTAATATATTTTACGTAATATACCCCTTTTCCCCCTATCCTAAGTATATATAGATTTTATTTTATACCTATATAGATTTTAGTTATTCTTATATAAGTTTAATACCGGTAACTTTTTCTTTTTCGGGAAGGGGCGATTTCTTAGCTTATATTAAGTTTAGGTATTTCTCTTTCCGGGTTATAAAGCCTTAGACTTAGATATTAAAAGTATTAATATCGATTAGGCGTTCTAACGCCTTATTTAGATTATCCTTAATTATAACGTTTATAAAGTTATCTAAACTATTTATCTATTTAATTTCCTTAACTTCCTAGTTTTTATAGGACTTTCTTATTAATATAATATTAATTATTAATTTTTTTTTTTCGTAATCTTAAACTTTACTAGATATTTATATAGTAAGTATAAGTTAATATAGATAATAGTCTAAATTACGCTTAATCTAAGTTTAGACTAAATTCTTATTAATATTAAGCTAATAAAGATATTAATATCGAAGCTAGCTAATATCTTATATATTTCGGACGCTAATACGGACTATATTACCTTTTTATATTTTATTAAGCTTTAGTAAATAATATTCCTAAAAAGCGTAAACTTATCTTTACTACTAATTTTTTATTTAAATATAATAATATATTTAATCTATAAAAATAAGTTAAAGTTATTCGTAAAAAAACTATTAGTAAAAATATAAAGCTTTATACTATTTAGCGGTATAATAATATATTATAGTCCTTAGTTTTAATATTTTTATTATTATCGTAGCCTTTTATTAAGCTTCTCGTAATCTTTTCTATTTAAAAATTATTTTTAAATAGCGATAAAAAGATTATAAGTAGCTTTAAGTTAATAAATAAAAGCGATATAAGTACCTTAGGTATATTATTTAAGGTATTATTAAGCGTAATTTAGTATAAAGTAGTTAACGGGTTAAATCTTAGCTACCTAGCCTTTTTATCGAAAGGAGATCGAACTTAGGGCGAGGTTAATTTAAGATTTATTAAAGTCCGTAATATCCTTAGCTTAGAGGATAGTCTTAAGCTTAGTGCGGAACTTAGTAGCAGTTATCTACTTATCTTTTAGTTATCTAAAAGCTTTTATACCGAGTATAAGAGTATTATTAGTTTATAAACTAATAAGCTTAAAACGCGCTTAATCGCTATATTTAATAAGGAGGTAAGTATCGAAAGTTAATATCCGTATTCGTAGCTATTAAAAATAGTAGTCTTAATAAGTCCGAAATTAGTAAATATTAGCCTTTATAATATTATATAGCGGCTTAATAACGTAGATTATAATATCTAAAAAATACCGGTCTTTTATCTTAAAAAGAAACGTGGCGATAATAGTCTTTTTAAAGTTAGATTATAATTATAGGTACGCTTAAGTAATATTATATAAGGCTAGTTTAAAGCTTAATTAAAAGGTAGCGGGGGTAAGAGTAAGAATAAGCTATTAGCTAACTTACTATATTATCGAGGATTAAGTAAAGATAATATCTTTACCCTTATTACTATAACTTATAATAATAAGCTTTAATTTTTTATATAGGTAATTAGTACTTATCTTTTTAATTTTCTAAATTATATAAGCTTTAAAAATATAAATATTACGATACTTAATAATATTATATTTTTTAAAGGAAAAGATATCGCGGCTAATAAAGTTATTAATCTCCTAAGTATTTAAAGCTTTAAAAAATTAGCTAGCTATTATAATTTTTCCTTTAGCTTAAAGCTTAAGGGATAATAATATATTATCTTTTTCCTTTTATATTATAAAAGCGTTATCCGTAAATAGATTTCGAAGAATACGTATAGTAATCTTTAAATAAGGCGTTACTTAAGATAATATTAAAGTTAAGTTAATATTAGGAGGAGGTAAAATCGGCATCGATTCGGGGCCTTTATATAAAGGTATTAGAAAAGGGCGGATATACGTAAACCGGAAAGAATAAGGTCCGTATAGGAAATCGACGGTAATATTATAGCTATTAATAAAAAAAAGGGTATATAGTCTTATTTATTTACCGAATTCGCGCTAAACGCGAACTTAGCTATTTAGAAATAGCTATAGAATATTAAAGATATTAGGGCTATTTCGTATAAATAGAGCGTTATAAACTATTTATTAAGTATAATATTTCTAGAGTTTAGTTATAGCTTTCTAAATAGTAGTAGCTTATTATAAAGTAAAAAGGGTTAGAGCTAAGTTAGGGTATACGCGTAAGTAAGCTCTAAAAATTAAAAAGGTTAAGATAAGTCTATTAGGTTTTATTATATCGTTAACTATTTTTATAGCTATTTATAAGATAGAATCCTAACTAATATTAGGTTAAAGTTTAGCCGAGATTACCTCGTAAGCATATTAAAGGGGGGCATAATATTATTTAACTTTCCTAACTAATTAATATACCTTAACGGGGACCTAGGTATATATAATACCTAAGGTAGCGGCCTTAGAATAGAACTCTTAAAAGTCGAAGTTTTTTCTAATATTATAATAAATAATATTAGGGGGTCTAAGGTAAATATCGATCTAAATTATACGAAGGGTATTTTAAGTATTTTTCGCAGAGAGAGATAAGAGAAACTAAGTAGCTTAGAAAGCTATAGCTTAGTTAATAGCGTATAAGATAGCTTATTAGTTAATATAGAGAATATCTATAATAACTTTAAAATTAAAATTGCGGTTATTTTTTAGCTTAAATTTAAACTATTAGGGCGCGGAGCTATTTAATTAGTATTAACGATAAATTTTAAAGATAGCCTTAATAGCTTAAATATTAGTATTATATCTAGCTTAAGTAAATAGTTAGTATAGATAGGATACGCTAGGGTACTTAAATTATTTATAAATTTAGCGTATTTTTTACTTAGTAAGATACGATATAGCTTTTTTTAAAAGTAAAAGGAAAAACTAAAGATAACCTTATTTATATATAATAAGGATCTTAATTATATTATAAATAAGGTAATTTAAAATATTATAGAAAAATATTCTTAATTAATTTATATTTACTAAGTATAAGAGAAATAAGGTTTAAGTAAGTAAGATATAAAATATAATCTTACTTACTAAGGTTATAACTTAAATAAAGCTAAGGGAGGTAACGATTTAGCCTTTACCGAATTTAATAGATACTTAGCTAGCGGTAAACTTATTAAGAGATAGTAAGGGTATAAAAAGCTATAATACTTCGAACTAAGATTAACTTAATATTAATACGGATATTATATTAATATTAATTAAAATACCTTAGAATATTATCTAAGAATAGCGGTTTATTAAGGTAAAATAAGTAATAGAAGCTATAATAAGTATAGGCCTATAAAGGTTATCTCCTATTAGGAAATATATATATACTAACTAATATAATATTTTAGCTACCTAAGGTAATATCGATAATAAGTTTTCTATTAGTTTTATAATTCCCGCGGGGTATATAAAATATTTAAGTTAATTATATAAACGATAAAATATAGTATAAAGTTTCGATAAATTTATAAGATAGGAGTGCCTATCTATTATCGCTATCCTCCTCTAGTATTTTTTCTATCTTTTTAAATTTTATAAGATAAGCGTTAAAGTTAACCTTTATATTAGTAAAAGTATAATAAGCTAGAAACGCACGTTTAAATACTTTACGTTCCTTATCTATATATTTAAAGGACTAATATTTAGTTTTACCGTAAACGAAATACTTATAGTTTTACGAGGTATCGGCCCTTAAGTTATAAGTAAAGTTATTTCCGCTATTATTACGATATTAGTTTAAGGGCCGGTTAATAGTTTTCTAATATCGGCGATTAAGGTAAAAAATATTAGGGTTTAGAGCGTTAGGAGAAGGTAATAATAGGTAAGAGCTTTAAATATACTATAAGCTATTAGATTAATAAGTTAGGGCTATTTCTAAAGCGGAATAGAGGTTAGATATAACTTATAAGTATCTCCGTATTTTTCGTAGGTTTAAAAAATATAAATTCTAATTTAGGGATACCTTAGTAAGTATTAATAAGGGTTATTTATAAAAAGGCGTTACTAGTATAATTAGAACTAAGAGTATATTAATAAAGATTTAATTTATTAAAAAGTTTCTATAAGATTTTATATAATTTACTTTTAGGGTATAAAGTCTAAACTATTTAGTAAGTAGTAGATATTTAATCTATATAATAATAAAAGTAATTAATATTTATATTAAAATACTTTTATATTTAAAAATATATATCGCGGAAGGTAAAAAACTAGTTAATATAATTAAAATAATATTATCTTACTTAGCTTAAAAAAATATATAGAAAAATTATATAAAAATAAAATAGGTAAATCTCTAATATAAAGTAAGTATTTATAAAAATATAAACCTTATTATCTAAGAGGTTATAAGGTTCGCCTAAGTATATAATATTCTTATCTTAGACTTTAGTAAATTAAGTAATTATTTCTAAATTAATATATATATTAGGAAATTTAATTAGGGGTAGTATAGAGAAAATAAAAGCGTTTAGTATAAGTTCGTCCTAAAATTAAGGTATTTTCGATAAGAGTCCTTATTAATATTAATAAAGTTCTATATTAGTATCTAAATAAGGACCTTAGCTATTAATATTAAGTTTAGCTATACTTACTAATAGTTTTTTAATAGGTATATCTAATAAAGACTATATTTTTCGAGCGGTAGCTTAAGGGTCCTAGAATTAGTATATTATTAGTTATTAGGTAAATTAAATTAGTAAGTTTTAAGATAATATATTTAATTATAATACCTAAAAGTTAAGGATAATTTAAATTTAAGCGTTCCTAATATCTAAGCTAGGCCTTAGTTAGGGTATTATTTACTATTATAAGGTAAGTATAGTAGTAATTTAGGTTTCTATCTTAGTTTCTAATATTAATCTAATAAAGATTATAAGTCCTAGTTTAAAAGAGGTTTTACTATATACTTAGGCTAGCTATATAAGAGGTTTATTTATATTTAGAAGTTTTTTAAGTTCCTTTAAGGTAAGTTCCTTAGATTTACCGATATAAATTCCTTATCTTATAAGAAAGCTTCGGGTAAGGTTTTTTATAAATACTTATCTTATTTCCTATATTTTCGATTTCTAGCCGTTAAAATATTATTAGAAAAGGTTAAATAAAGCGAGATTAAAAAGTTACTTATTACTTTTAACGAATAAGATAAATCTTACTATCGCTAGTTTAATTATCTCTACGTTCTCGTAATCTCTTAGTATATTATTATTCTAATAATCTAAGTTAAACTAATTCTAATATCGTTTTAGGATCTTAATATATCTAAATATTTCCTAGGTTAGCTAGTTATAATATTTAAGGAGTTTTATTCTATTTTCGGGAGGGGTGCTTATAATTATAAGTAAGTTTTTAAACTAGCTTTAGATAGATATTGTAAAATATTTAGGTTAGCTTTTTTAAGAGTTCTAAAAGGGGTCCTATATAGCCTTTTATTAACTTTTTAATCGATTATAGCTTACCTCTATACGGTTACTTTTATAAAAATCTACTATTAGGGTTAATTATTCTATCCTTACTAATTTATAGTTAACTAAATTTTAACTACTAATTAGTATTAGTTAGCCTTTATAATATATATATAGGAGTTAATAGCGATTACTAATACTAAAAGTATAATTCTTCTAGTTTATAATATTTATTTATATTTTTTCTAAAATAAAGGGAATTTTACTTTTACTTATATATAAAATATTCTTACGTATACTCTCTTCTTCTATACTCGATATTAAATTAAGTATAATCTAATCTTTTCCCGAAACTAATCTAATATCGATTAGGAGTCTATTAAAGCTCCTATTTAAAATACTATAATAAAAATATAATTAAAACTTACCTTACTTCTTATTACCTAAGTCCCTTTAATACGTCCTACGTAATATACCCCTTTTCCCCCTATCCTAAGTATATATAGATCTTATTCTATACTTATATAGATTTTAGTTATTCTTATATAAGTCTAATAAATACGCTTATAAGGTAATCTTAGCTAAATTTTAACCTAATATTAGTTAAGATTTTATTTTATAAATAGCTATAAAAGTAGTTAATAATATAGTAAGATTTAATAAATTTATCCTAACTTTTTTAGTTTTTAAAGCTTACCTATATATATACCTTAACTTAGCTCCGACCCTTTTTACCTTATAATAAGCTACCGCTATTTAGAAAGCTATAACTAAACTTTAGAAATATTATACTTAATAAATAGTCTATAACGCTCTATTTATATAAAACGGCCTTAATATTTCTAATATTTTATAGCTATTTTTAAATAGCTAAGTTTATATTTAGCGTAAACTTAGTAAATAAATAAAACCTTATATTTTTCTTTTTATCGATAGCTATAATATTATTATTAATCTTTTATATAAACTTTATTTTTTCCGGTTTACGTATATCCGCCCTTTTCTAATACCTTCGTATAAAGGCCTTAAATCGATACTAACTTTACCTCCTCCTAATATCGATTTAACTTCGGTATTATCTTAAATAACGCCCTATTTAAAGATTACTATACGTATTCCTTAAAATCTTTCTATAGATAATACTTTTATAATATAAAAAGAAAAAGATAATATATTATTATCCCTTAAGCTTTAGGCTAAAGGAAAAATTATAATAGCTAGCTAACCTTTTAAAGCCTTAGATATTTAGGAGATTAATAACTTTATTAGCTATAATATCTTTTCCTTTAAAAAATATAATATTATTAAGTATTATAATATTTATATTTTTAAAGCTTATATAGTTTAGGAAATTAAGGGGATAGGTATTAATTACTTATATAAAAAATCTAAGCTTATTATCGTAAGTTATAGCGATAAAGGTAAGAATATTATCTTTACCTAATCTCTAATAATATAATAAGTTAGCTAATAGCTTATTCTTACTTTTACCTTAGCTACCTTTTAATTAGGCTTTAAATTAGCTTTATATAAATTACCTAAGCGTATTTATAATTATAATCTAACCTTAAAAGAACTATTATCGCTACGCTTCCCCTTAAAATAAAAAACTAATACCCTTCGGATATTATAATCTATATTATTAAGCTATTATATAATATTACGAAGGCTAATATCTATTAGTTTCGAACTTACTAAGATTACTATTTTTAATAGCTATAAATATAAATATTAACTTTTAATACTTACCTCCTTATTAAATATAGCGATTAAGCGCGTTTTAAGCTTATTAATTTATAAATTAATAATACTCTTATATTTAGTATAAAAGCTTTTAGATAATTAAAAGATAAGTAGATAACCGCTACTTAGTTCTATATAAAACCTAAGATTATCCTTTAAAATAGGGATATTATAAACTTTAAAAAATCTTAGATTAACCTCGCCCTAAGTTCGATTTTTTTTTCGATAAAAGTGCTAAGTAGCTAAGATTTAACCCGTCGACTACTCCGCCTTAAATTACGCTTAGTAATACCTTAAATAATATACCTAAAATACCTATATTACTTTTATCTATTAACCTAAAGCCGCTTATAATTTTTCTATTATTACTTAGAAATAATCTTTAAATAGAAAAGATTACGAGAAGCTTAATAAAAAGCTATAATAATAGTAAAAGTACTAAAACTAAGGATTACGATATATTCTTATATTATTAGATAGTATAAAGCTTTATATTTTACTAATAGTTTTTTATAAATAACTCTAACTTATTTTTATAAATTAGATATATTATTATATTTAGATAAAAGACTAGCGGTAAAGATAAATTTATACTTTTTAGGAATATTATCTATTAAAGCTTAATAAAATATAAAAAAGTAATACGGTCCGTATTAGCGTTTAAAATATATAGGATATCGGCTAGCTTCGATATTAATATCTCTATTAGCTCGATATTAATAAGAATTTAGTTTAAACTTAGATTAAGCGTAATTTAGATTATTATCTATACTAACTTATACTCGCTATATAAATATCTAGTAAAGCTTAAGACTATAAAAGAAAAAAGGTTAATAATTAATATTATATTAATAAGAGAGTTTTATAAAAACTAGGAAGTTAAGGAAATTAGATAGATAAATAGTTTAGATAACTTTATAAACGCTATAACTAAGGATAATCCGAATAAGGCGCTAAAACGCCTAATCGATATTAATACCTTTAATATCTAAATTTAAGGCTTTATAACCTAAAAGGAGAAATACCTAAACTTAGTATAAGCCGAGAAATCGCCCTTTCCTAAAAAAGAAAAAGTTACTAGTATTAAACTTATATAAGAATAACTAAAATCTATATAAGTATAGAATAAGATTTATATATACTTAAGATAAGGGGAAAAGGGGTATATTATATAGGATATATTAAAAGGACTTAAGTAATAAGAAGTAAAGTAAGTTTCGATTATATTTTTATTATAGTATTTTAGATAAAAGCTTTAATAAACTCCTAGTTAATATCGGATTAGTTTCGGAAAAAGATTAGATTATACTCGATCTAATATTAAGTATAGAAGAAAAGAGTATATGTAAGGATATTTTATATATAAGTAAACGTAGAATTCCCTTCGTTTTAGAGAAGATATAGATAAATATTATAAACTAGAAGAATTATACCTTTAGTACTAGTAATCGCTATTAACTCCTATATGCGCACTACGAAGGCTAACTAATAGTTACTAACTTATTAATTTACCCCTCTACGATAAGTATATACCTTTACTTTATACTATTAAGGTAAATTAATATCTAAGGTATTAGTATATATTTTTACTATTAAGGTAAATTAATATATAGTAAGTTAATATATATTATTATTATAAAGGTTAGTATTTAAATTAGTATATACCTCTTAATTATAAAAGGCCCTTATCCCCCTTTTAATTTTCCTTTTTTTCCCCTTTATATTAGTTTTTTCGATATTTATTCTTTTTATTTTTCGAAGATTACCTAAACCCCTCCTTATTAGGTATATCTCTTTTTATTTTATATATTCTATTTACTTTTCTAGTCTATAAACTAGAAAAGAAAAGCTACTAAGGGAGTATAATACCCTTACTATACCCTTAGGGCTATAACGTAAAGAAAAATAATATATATCGTAAAGGCGTTAAACCGCCCCGGGGGTATAGTAATAATAATTAAATAGTAAAAATAAGGCTAGAAATAATAAAACTAAGTTAACGAATATTACGGTATAGGAATAAGAAATATTATAGGATAAAGATAACTCTTACTAGCTATAAGGGTCTACTAGTTAATAGGGGATATTCCCTTTCGCGATAACCGGTACTTACTAGGGGTCTCTAAAGTAAGACGCCCCGGTAATATCCCCGTAGCTAGTCTATTAAATATTTAGGGGATTTAACTACTAGTTTTATAGCTATCTAAAAGTAATTATAATTACGGAACCGGCTAATAAACTTAAATATTCTATCGCGGCGTTATACTATATTTTCTTAGCGACGATATATAATATCGTAACTATTACCTTATAGCCCTTATCTACCTTTAATAACGCGAAGGGATAACGCGAAAAATAATTCGATACGCGTTACCCTAAGAGGTAATACTAAAATTAGTAAGAAAATAATCGGATATCTACTTAATATTAACCTAAACTTATTTATAAATTAGTAAGGTAAAGAGTATCTATAAGACCTTAAATTATATAAGTCCTTAGAGGTAGAAAAATAATTTAATCTACGATAGCTATTAAAGGAACCTAATTATACCTTAATTACCTATATAGTAAAAGAAATATTCTTAACTAGAAAAGAAAAGTTACTAATATTAGAATATATATATTACTAGCTACTTAGGAATATAATACGCGTCGTAAAGATTACTATCTTTATATAAATAGAATAGGAGGTTAGAGATATATATAAAAAGAAGTTAAACTTAAGATAATATTAATCTAAGACTAATATAATATTAATATAATATACGTTATTAATACGATAAGAATTAAAGGTAGGAGGGAGTATAGCCGAATATATATATAATATATTAATCTTTTCCGCACTTTTATTTAAGTAAGAAGTTATAAATAAAGTTATTAAATTAATTATTCGTAACTCCTTCCGCCGAAGTATATTAGACGGGAGACGTAATATTCCTTTAGCTATATAATCTAGTAGAAATACCCGAACCTTATTAATTAGGTCGATACGTATATATATAGAGTTCCTTATAGCTATTAACCTATATACTACGATAAGAGCGAAACGCGATACTAGCCTCCTATTTAGCTTAGGAAGGATGCCTAACCGATAATTATAAAGGCTTTAGATATTATAAAGGCCCTTAGCGTATAAATAAATAAATAAATAATACTTATAAAAGCGTTTCTAAATTTAAATTCGCTCTTTTTTAACTTATTAAAAATATTAAATCTTTTATATTTAACTTTTATTTATTACTTAAAATAGTATTTACTTATTAATCTAGCACCTTATAATATATTTAATAGCTTATCTAAGCTTAGCCCTTACTTACTATAACTTCCCTAAGTTTTTATTACTTTAATTATCGGTATTAGAAAACCCTTAACTAGAGTCTAACTTAATATTAAGGCGATACCTGCGGGAATTCTACTTATACTCTTATATTAAATATATCTTAAAATTATAAATATTTTATTTAGAGAAAAATAAGATATTAGTTATTTAAATATATTTAAAAAGAATAACGGTTTATTTAACGCTTATTCCTCGCTTATTATAAATTTATAGGTAATAACGTTAACTTTAATACTTATATTACTAATTTTAAAAAACTAGAAAAGGTACTAAAAGATAATAACGATAACGGTAATAGCTAAATAATTCTAACTTTAAAATTACCTAAAACGCTATATTACGTATTTATATTTATATAATTAATATAAATAATAAATATACTATAAGTTATAAAAATTAATAAAATACTTTTTATATTACTTTATATTACTAATATATTCTATTAATTAATATATTTTTATTTTCTAACTAAAAATAATCCTTATAAGCTAATACCTCTTACCGCGCTTATTACTTAGTTTATATTAACTAACTAATATTTATAAATAACCTTCTAAAAAATCTTAATTAATATTAATATAATATTAATATTAATATTAGGCTAATCTTAGTTTAAAGTATTATAAGCTTTAATCTTATCTTTTTCTTTTAATAACTTAATTACTAGTTAAGTTAATATTAAGTTCGGAGAAAAATAAACTATCTTTTTTATTAGCTCCGCAGCGGTTAAGACCCTAGTTAGAAAAATTACCTTTTATATCCTCGCTATATAATAACTATTTTTTCTTTATTTTATAGATATAAACTAGCTCGGTATCTTCTTCTATAATACTTTAAATTACCTTATATATAAGATAACTAAGGTCCCTATTATATATAAATAAGGCTATCTTTAGTTTTTCCTTTCCTTATCCGAAAAAGCTATATTATATCTTATAAAATAAAAAATCTAGTAAATTTATAAGTAATTTAAATACCCGAGTATCCCTTAACTATACCGTTTTCTTACTTAAGTTAGTTATAATATAAATATTAAAGCTATTAAAGCTATATTTAAAATTTACTAATAATATTAACTTAGAAGCCTAGCGCTATAATATTTTAAATTCTAATTAAAAGATAATAAGGACTTTAATTTCGAAGTTATTATTAATATCTTATATATTAACTAATATACTATATTTTATATTATTAATTAAGTAATAAGTTTCTAAGCTACTTATTTTCTATTATCCCTCTCTACTAAAAATATATAGGATACTCTAAGATTTATATAAATTAATATATACCTTAAGCCCTTAGATTTTATCTAATACGATATTAGTAAGAATTTTAACTTATAAGTATTTTATTCTAAAGCTACTATCTTAGAGATTATATATACTTAAGTTTTTATTAAAGCTTATTAGTTAGTAGGAAAGGTCGAATAATATCACGCTCCGCTTTAATAAGCGTATAAAGTAATCTTGAATAAACTTTAACTTAATATTAGGTAGGACTTAATTTTATAAATAATAGTTAAAGCTATTAATAATACCGCTAAACTAAATAAACTTATCCTTACGCTTCTTATTTTTAAAGTATACTTATAAGTTTATCTAAACTTTATACTAATCCTTTTTACCCTTAACCGCGCTACCGCTATTTAAAAAGCTATATCTAAATTATAAAAATTCTATACTTAAAAGATAGTTCGTAACGCTCTATTTATAAAGAATAGACTTAATATATCTAATATATTAAAGCTACCTTTTAATAGCTAAGTTTATATTTAAAAAAAGCTTAGTTAATAAACTAGCCCTTATACGCTATTTTTAATTAATAGTTATAATATAACTATTAATCTCCCTTATAAGCTATAATTATTTCGGTTAACCTATATTTAACTATTTATATTCTTTTTATATAAAAGCCCCGAATTAAGTTTAAGTTAAGTTTACCTAAAAACTAGCTTATATATTATATTACCTTATATTACTTTATATTCGCGTATTATAATATATATTCCTCGTAATCTATTTACTAATAGTATTTTTATAATATAGAAAAAAAAGGATAATATAGCGCTTTCTATTAAGCTTTAGTTTAAAAAAAAGATTACTACCCTAGGGTACCTTTTTAAAGCCTTAAACGCTTAAAAGATTAATAATCTTATTAGCTATAATATCTTTTCCTTTAAAAAATATAACCTTAAGAAATATTATAAGGTATATATTTTCTAAGCTTAGATAATATAAGAAATTAAAGGAACTGGAATAAACTATTTATATAAAAAATCCCGCCTTATTATTATAAGTTATAGTAATAAGGGTAAGGATATTATATTTACTTAGTTTTTTATAATTTAATATATTAGCTAGCGCTTAGTTTTAGCTCTTATATTTACTAATCTCTAAGCGGATTTTAAACTTACTTTATATAATATTATATAAGTATATCCCTAATTACGATCTAACCTTAAATATACTATTATTATAACTTTATTACTAAAGATAAAAGATTAGTACCTTAATAATACTATTATCTAAGTTATTAAGCCCTTATATAAGATTATAAAGGCCGGCGTTTACTAGTTTTATATTTACTAAAATTACTATTTCTAATAGCTATAAATATATATATTAACTTTCGATACTTACCTCCTTATTAAATACGGGGATTAATTTTAATTTAGGCTTATTAGCTTATAAACTAATAATACCCTAATACTTAGTACTAAGGCTTTTAGATAATTAAAGGAAAAGCGTATACTAAACGCTTAATTCTATATTAAGCTAAAAACTATATTTAAAGCTAGTAATACCGCGGACTTTAATAGTTTTTAGATTAATATTAGCTTAACTTTAATCTATTTTTAGTAAAAGGGCTAAGTTATTAAAATTTAACTTATTAACCCCTCAGCCTCTAACTCCGCTTAGTAATATTTTAAGTAATAAGTAAGGGGTATTTATATTATTTCTATTTATTAATTAGAAGCCGCTTATAATTTATTTATCGCTGCGTAATATTAGTTATTAAAAAAGAAAAACTATAAAAAGCTTAATAAGTAACTTTAATAATAATAAGAATATTAGAATTATAAGCTATAATATATCCTTATATTATTAGATAGTATAAAATTAGATATATTTACTAATAATTTCTTTACTAATAATACTAATTTTTCCTTATAAATTAAATATATTATTATACTTAGATAAAAAATAAGAGGAAAAGATAAGTTTACCTTTTTTAGGAATATTATTTACTAAAGCTTAATAAAATATAAAAAGGTAACTTAATTTATGCTCGCGTTAGAAATATATAATATATTAGCTAATTTTAATATTAATATATTTATCGAATTAATATTAATAAAGATTCGATTTAAACTTAAATTAAGTATAATTTAAACTATTATATATATAAACTTATACTTTTTCTATAAATATCTTATAAAACTTAAGATTATAAAGGAAAAAAAGTTAATAATTAATATTATATTAATAAGAGAATTATATAAAAACCGTAAAGTTAAGGAAATCTAATAAATTAATAGATAAAATAATTTAGTAAATACGATAACTAAAAAGAATCTTAATAAGGCGCTAGAACGCTTAATTAATATAAATACCCTTAATATTAAAGTTTAAGGTTTCGTAACGAGGAAGGAAAAATAGCTTAATATAATATAAACTAAGGGAATAACTTTTCCCGAAAAAGAAAATATTACCGGTATAGGAAATACTAAAATATAACGGTAATTTATATAAGTAAGGGAGGAAATCTATATATAAGCTAGATAGAGAAAAAAGGGTATATTATATAAGATATATTATAAGAAAGTAAGGTAATAGAAAGTAAGGTAAGTTTCGTTAGTATTTTTATTATAGTATTTTAGATAAGAGTTTTAATAAACTCCTAGTTAATATTAGAATAATTTTAGGAAAAGATTAGGTTATACTTAATTTAATATTAAGTATAGAAAAAAGGGTATATATGAAAGATAAAAAAAAGAATATATATAAGGATAATTTATATATAAGTAGGTCTTAAAATCCTCTTAATAAATAAAATATAGATAATTATTAAAAATTAGAAAAATATACTTTTAGTAATAGTAGTTTTTATTAACTCCTATATATATATTATAAAAGCTAACTAATAATATTATATATATTCTTATAAGTATAGTAGCCTCTTTTTAAAAAATATTAATATATTTTACTACTAATAGTATATTATATAACTAATAATATTAATTTTTATATAAATAATACTTTATAAGTGAAAAACTTATTATTAAGTATTATATAACTTATAACTAATACTTTATTAAGTAATAATTATACTTTTAACTTAAACTACTTATATAAACTTTTATATTTTAATAAAAGTATTATTATACTTTATATTATACTTTATATAAAATATAGCTTCTAAGTTAGTATTATATAAAAAGTATTTATAAAAGATTTAAGCTATATTTAAATAACTAAGTTATATAAGGAATAATTAGTTATCTTTATATATAATATATATATAAACTACTTACTTTTACTAAGTATTATAATACTTTTTTATACCTTCTTATACTTATATATATTAAGTTATACTAAGAACCTAAACAAGTATTTAAGTATATAAATATTAATAAAGGGGGAAAAACCAGGCTAGGCTTAGGGGAAAACCCCCTATTAAGTAAGTAATAGCTAGTAAGGTAAGAATAAAGTATAAGAAGGGGGTATTAAAGCGGGCCTTATACTAGCCCGCTAAATTATATTTTTTTTAAAAAGAGTATATATTAATATATATTTTAATATCTTATAAATTAATAAATAATCTACTATAAAGTATAAAATATTATAACTTATATAATATAAGGTATTTTTATTATTATTAATACTATTAGCTTATTTAATATAAATTTTATTATAGCTTATAATTATAAAATTAAAGCTAAAAATAAAAAAGTTATTTTTTATAATAATTATATTTTCACTTAATTTAAAATTATATTTATATAAGCTTTATTAATTATTAAAAATATTAAAAGAAATTAAAATTTATATATAATTATAATAAGAAATTACGAATTATTATAGCTATTAATATTAATATATAAAATATATATATTTATATAAATATCTAATTTTTATATATTTTATAAACTCTGCGCTTATAGTAACGCGGATACGGACTTTTTATTTTTATATTTTAAGTAAACTCTGCTCCTTTTATTACTTTATAGCGATAGCTAGCCACGCCCGGAGTAACTTTAAAAGGGAGGGTAACGCTATATAAGTTAATTATAACCGCGAAAATTTTTTACCTAAAATATAGCTTTACTTTAAATTATAATAATCTTAGACTTAAAAGTTTATTATACTTATTATCTTATTAAAAGCTAAGATAAATATTAGTAAGATTATTTCGGGAAACGCTTTTATTTTTATATAAGTAATTATCGAATAAGTAGTAAAGTTTAAAAAAGTTTAAGGAGGTGCCCCCCTTACTTTAACTCTATTAGTTAGTAATATTTTTTTAGCTATTATAATTATAATTTCCTCTCTTTTTTATAATTTTAAAAGGAGCGGAACTTTTTTAATATAAGCTATAGTTATAGCTAAAGCGCTAAAGAAAATTATTAAAAAATAAATTTCTAAGCGATATAAGTAATAGCTTATAATTTATTTTAATTTTATAGCTACTTTATTTTAAGTTTAAGGCCTTAAGGTAATTATAATAAATATTAATTATAAACTTTATAAGTAAGGCTAAGCTTTTATAATAAGGAAATTACTTAGCGGTAATATTATAATAATATTTTAAAATATTATTTAAAAGCTTTAGTTTAATCTAAAGTAGCTTTATACCGCTTTTAGGAAAAAAGTATACTTAATTAGTAAAAGTTATACTCTTATTATAAAAAAGGTATTAGCGCGGGCCTTATAATAAGGTAATAAGGAAGCTTTTTAGAAAAAAATTAAGTTATTAAATAAGGTTTTAATAATATAATTATATATAAAAAGATATTATTCTAAAACTTAGCGGAGTTTTTTAATAATTATTATTAATAATATAGCGGATATAAACTAAATTTATAATAAAAATATAATAATATAAATAAAGATTTTTAACGTTAAATTATATACGCTAAAAGTTTAACCTTAGTAATATTTTAAATATTACTAATTTAAATATATTATTAAATATTATATAATAAAGCTATAATATAATAAATATTTTATTACTTTATATATAAAGGGTAAGTTTACTTACCTTATAGCTTATAAGAAAAGACTATATTATTATTTTTTTTATTAGTGGTTTTACTTTAGGTAAAGTTAACTTTACTTTAAGATAAGAGCGGTATAAGACTAGGTAAAGGATACGTATATTACCTAACCTTAAAAGTTTATAAATTAGAACTTTATATATATTACCTCTCCTCCTCCCCCTCTAGCGCTAATTAGAAATTAATAATAGCTAGGGCAGAAATGCTAAAAAGTAAATATAATAATACCTCCTCCTCTAACTCTAACTCTATACTTATCCGTAGCTCTACTACGATAATCTAGCCGTTTTTTAAAACTAGCTATTATAAAGTTTATTATAAGATAATAAAACCTCTATATATTTCTAAGCTACGCTAATAAGGCCTTAATAAATTAAATTATTAGGGCCGCTTTAATTAAATAGATTTAGTTATAGCGATAATAATAGCTAAGAGGATAAGTAAGCTATATAAACTTTATATTAGACTTAGTTTACGCGTATTTTTACTATTATAAAGTTTACTTTAGGGGAAATATTAGCTTTTAAATTACTAATTAATACCTAACTTATTAAATATATAAAGTGCTAGGTATAGGCGGGGTCTAACTTAAAGCTAAGGTAACGCTTAAAAAAAGGGTTTTACTTTAAGTTTTCTAATTTTTCCCCCTCTTAAAATATATATAAGATATATCTAAGCTATATAAAGTATACTAGCGTATAAATTATTATTATTATTATTATTATTATTATTATTATTATTATTATTATTATTATTATTATTATTATTATTATTATTATTATTATTATTATTATTATTATTATTATTATTATTATTATTATTATTATTATTATTATTATTATTATTATTATTATTATTATTATTATTATTATTATTATTATTATTATTATTATTATTATTATTATTATTATTATTATTATTATTATTATTATTATTATTATTATTATTATTATTATT